>PVJO010011803.1:0-58205 GCA_004026905.1 Hystrix cristata
TGAGTGGGGTGTTCCTGTAGGTCTTCAGGAGCTGTAATTTTGGCAGCCTGTCCCCTGAAAAGCAGGTGCTGAAGTCTGTTTTAGGCATCCCTGTTTCCCATCAGCGTTTCTAGGTTGAACTGCAGTTCAGGGCCCTGGTGGGTCACTTGCACCAGCTCATGGCTGGCAGCAGGAAGGAGGCCTCTATTTGCGGGAAGTGTGCCTTGTACATACATATATCTGTGTTGTGTATCCCTTACCTTTATCCATCACAGCAGCCCTGCAAGGCAGATATCATTAGGCTCTGCCTAGTCAGTGAGGTGAAATAATTTATCTAAGATCATACGCTTCATCCAGTAAAGTATGTAAAGTAAATGAATTCCTAGGGTACAGATGGTTTTTATCTGCTTGTGCACACAGGTGGCCATCACCCAGAGCATCATGATACGGAGCATTCCAAGGGCCAGGAGGTTCTTAGTGTGTCCCACTTCCTGGCTGAGATAATCACTATTCCGGTCTCTGTCCCCATGATCCCTTTTGCTTGTCCTTGAATCTCAATATAAATGAAATCCTAGACTGTGAACTCTATCAAGTCTGGCTTCTTTCACCTGTCATTACATCTGTGGAATTCAGTCATATTGTTGGGCACAGAAGAGTTCATTCTTTTTCTTTGCTAGGTGGTAGTGGCTTCTATTCCAAAGAATCCACAGTTTATTTAACCATTCTGCTGCATGGGTTGTTTTCATTAGGGCTTGTTTTCGTTAGGGCTTGTTTTGTGATGCACATGGAGATCTAGTGCTGTGTGTCCTGGTTCATGTTTGCCAGTAGGCCCTTGCATGCTAGTGGTGTTAATAAAACAGTAACAGTTAATATTATTGAGTCATTGCTGTCTTCCAGGCACTCTTCAGAGTGCTTGCATAAGGGGTCTAATTTAATCTTCCCAACTCTCAATTCTCCCGTTTTTCTGTGGAGCAGAGGAAGTCACAGACTGGGAAGTGAATTTCCCCAAGTACACAGCTCGTGAGAAGTAGATAGGTTTGTGGTCTGGGCTTCCCTTTTCTGTCTCTGCTGCTGTGTCACCCTACCTGTCCCTTGTACGGTGAGTCATTTATCTACCCCCAGTGGACATTTGTGCTGTTTCTGCTATGTCCTTTTATGTGCATCTCTCTCTGACTGGGGGCCACGTTTCTCCAGATGCAATTGTGGGTTAATGGGTACCTGATGTCTTCTTATAGATGCTTCCAACTTGTATTTGCAAAACATGTTATAATCTCACCAGCCACGAGCGAGGTGATTGTTTTCCCACACTCTTGCCAATGTTTTTTGCTGTGTGACATAAAAGGTGGTATCTGTCCTGAATAACTGTGATTTTGGAAAACTTGTTAAAACAGAAGAACGAATATGATGAAGATAGGAAGCTGCATCTGCTTGAGGTGGATGGGAGAAAACCAGTTCTGGAATTGTTCAGAGTCATTGTTATCTTGCTGGACATGAGGAAGAATACAAAGTTCATCCATTCTTATCTATTTTGTGAATTTGAGCGGTTTACAACCAGCTGTCTGTACTTGAAACTTCCTGTTCTTTTAGTATAAGTGCTGCTGAAGCGAGCACACTTCCTGTTCTTTTATAAGGTATTTTATTTCCTGTTTGTTGTGAATATTTATTCCCAGTAGGAGCCTCATTCTAAGTGTAAATAAGAATAATAAGAAAGAATTGCTTTGAATGGGAGTCTCATTTTATGGCTCATGCAGTACATTCTCAGGTCATCAAAGTCACACTGTACAGTGGCGGTCAGGAAAGCCCCTCTGTTGTCCCCCATTCACAGGGGCAGAAGCTGGGGTCTGAGAGCAACAGTCGCAGAGGGAGTTCAAGCACAGAACTAGGAGCAGAACCTACATTTTCTGGCTTTGCAGAGGGACTGACCCCTGATGCTGCTGACAGATGGCCCTTTCAGTGCTGGGCTTGAAGCCCCTGAGTACAGTCCAGGAATATTTCCCAAGGCAGGTTCATGGGGACCACATAGAAGAGTCCTGTAGTTGTGTATGTGTGGCAAGAGCTGTGTGAGCAGGAGCAAGCTGCTGACAGGAGTTGGCAGACACTTTACAAAGCTCAAAGGGGAAGGGGTGCTGTAGACAGACTTCTTAGCTGAGGACAGTTGCACTGCCTCTTCTCCCCGCTCCTGGACATAGAGGGATATTTGCTTATTACAGCTGAAGGGAAGTGGGTGCTGCTGGCATCTAGTGGGTAGAGCCAGGGATGCTGCAGAACTAAACGTTCTGTGATGCCCAGGACAGCCTTCGAGCTGGAGGCGTTGCTCAGTGGTTGAGTGCTTGCATAGCAGAATACCGCTGTCCACAAATGAGTGTCCTTGAATAACCGAAACGGGCATGTTCAGCTTTATTGAATTCTTGATCGTGTGAGGTCCTGTCTTACGGGTGGCACATGGAATCATCAGTTGAAGCCTCACCACAGCCCTCTGAGATTGGTGGTTGCTCCTGTTGTCCCATCCTACAGAGGGAAGAACGGAGGCCAAAAGGGTCTGAGCGACTTACACAATGTCGCACAGCTGGTCAGCAGTGGAGTTGGGATTTGAACTCTGGAGCTCCGAGATCCAGACTCACTCCATCAGCTGCTTTGTAGAACTGATGGCTCATTCTCGTTCTTGTCTCTATGTTTGTGTCACTTCCTCCCTAGGTACTGAAATATTTGTCAAGTGCTTGCTGGGGATGCAGCATTGGCAAAGGATGTACAGTCCTTGCCTTCACGTGGAGGGGCAGATGTTTGGTTCATGCCTACGCAGTTAGGTCTTTTCTTGTTTGTTTTTGGTATTGGAGATCGAACCCTAGGCCTTTGCATAGAACTACATGCCCCATTTTTTATTTTTTATTTTGAGATAGGATCTTGCTAAGTCACTAAGTTGCCCAGCCTGAGCTCAAACTTGGCAGTCCTCCCGCCTCAGCCTCCCAGAGTGCTGGGATTACAGGTGTTTGCCACCACAACCGGCTTCCAATTAGGTCTTTAATTACAGCTGTGGTTAGTTCTCTGAAGCTGATTACAGTGCTTTGGGGGTGCAAGACACAGGGGCCCACCAGAGAGAGTCTTTGTCTTTATACACTGGAAGGAAAAAGCCTTTTGTTTCAGGATGGAACTAATGTTTTTACTGTTGGATGTGATCCCCGTGCGTGTGTGTGTGTGTGTGTGTGTGTGTGTGTGTGTGTGTGCACCCTCTGCTTGGGATTGGGATGCCTTTCTTGCCTCTTTATTTTTTTTGGCGGGGGGCTGCTGGGATCGAACTCAGGGCCTTGTGCTTGCAAGGCAAGCACTATAACCACTGAGCGAAATCCCCAGCCCCCCAATAACTATTTTGATATAGAAGGAAAATGAATACCTACTCATTTATTCCCATTCTGCAAATATTTCCAGAAGACCTACTGTGTGCTGGGCTCCATGAACCCCACAGATGGGAACCTGCCACCTGAGGCCTCCCTGCCCCTTTCTGGTCTGGAATTTCTCTGTCCATGTTCCATGATGTCTGGCTTTCTTTTTACACAGTGTCATGTTTTCGTAGCTGCCTCTGAGTTCTTGTGCTCAGTAACTGGTTCCCCCTTAGGGTGCATGGTGGTTCCTGTATGGCTGTGTGGCACACTGTGTGTGTCTGTGAGCTTGCTGGTGGTTGACTCCAGTGTGGGTCTTTATGAATGAGGCCTCCATGAACATTCACAGCCAAGTGTTCTCATGCCCACACGCTCTCCTTCCTGATGGATTCGAAGCTGGGAGAGGTTGGGTAGGTGTGTCGGCTTTGTTAGAGACATGTAGCCAGTTCTCAGCGTGGCTATGTTGTTTGACTCTCCCACCAGCAAGGTCCCTGAGTCCCTGCTCCCCTCTCTTTTGCAGAGGCCATCCTCACACGATCCCTTGGGCTTTCCCTGGTGGCCTCCGACATTCACATTTCCCTTCTCTCTCTCTCCAGGTGCTCAGGAGGGGCTGAAGGGAAACGCACAATTGGTGAGTTCTCCTGTGACATGAGGCTCGTGGCTGTGGCCTATCCCCAGGCTCTTCCCTGTGCCCAGAGCCTGGGACCCCTGGCCTGGCTGGAAAGTGAAGTTCTGGTCCCCATCCTCCACGGCCCCCTGATTCCGGCCTAGTGTTTGCCGAAAAAGATTATCCCACCCTGCACTTCCTCTTCCATTAAGCTGGGATGGACACAGCTCATGGGGGCTGGGAATCAGCACCAAATCCCTGCTGCTCTCATTATGACATATTTACTGTGTGGCTCCTGTGGGCTCTGTGCTGGGGACAAGACCACATGGTCCTGTGGAGCCACGTGGCTGGGGACAGAAGTTGGGAAAGGAACGTACGAACATTGAGTGACAAGAACAAGCTGCTGTGGGTGGGAATTACAGGGGCCGATCCTTCAATGGAGCAGCCTCAGACACTCTGAGGGTGGCCCAGGCCCGAGCTGTGGACAGGCCCAAGGCAAGAGCCCTGTGTGCGAGGTCCTCTTGGGGCTGCTGGGTTTGCAGACTGGTGCCACCTATCCCTGAGCCCTGAGCTGGGAGCCAGCTTCTCGCCCGCCCTCCAGTCGGTCTGTGCAGTGGGTGGGCAGGCCCCTTGTCCCGTGCCACTCCTCCAGACTGTCAGCCGCACGCGTGAGAAGCAGGGGTCACCCCGGGTTTACGCTGCTCCCTGTGCCCGGGCAGGCGTATGTCCTGAACGCAGACCCGTGTGGCCACTGCCTCATTGTCAACAACGTGAATTTCTACCCAGCATCGGGGCTCAGCACACGCACCGGCTCCAACATCGACTGTGAGAAGATGCAGCGCCGCTTTTGCCGGCTGCATTTCCAGGTGGAGGTCAGGGGCGACCTGACCGCCCAGGTACAGCCCCTGCCCGGGGATGGAGATGGGGGTGAGGTACCCTGAAAGCAAGCTGACTTCCCAGATAAGTTCTTATATCTGTAGGACCACAGGAGCCTGCATGGCTCAGATTCAGGGAAGGAGGGTCTGAAGACTGGCTCTCGGCTGCCTGCCGAGTGACCTCCCTTGCCTCAATTTCCTTGTCTAGAAAGCAAGAATAAATCCCCCTCATCAGGCTGTTGTGGGGATTAAATGAACAGTCTCTAAGCACGGCATCTTTTCCCTGAGAATGGTGAATGTGACTTCAGTATTGGTCCCTGGATGCAGAGACGGTGCTCTGTCTGGGGCTTCAGCAGCGGGCAGGAGTCAGGGTGCGGGGACAGTGGCCCATTGGTGCCTCTGGCTCACTTCAGCCCTCCCTTCCTGCAGGACATGGTCCAGGCCTTGGCAGAGCTGGCGCAGCGGGACCACCGTGCTCTGGACTGCTGCGTGGTGGTCATCCTCTCTCATGGCTGTCAGGTAGGAGGCCTCCCTGGCCCGGCCCGGCTCCTCCAGCAGGCGCAGGATGATGCTGTCCCCAGAGGGCCCACAGGAGCCCTGTCCCTTCCTGTGTCCACAGTGCCTGTGGCTTCCTGGGGGAAGCTGTGGGGCCCTGCCCACCCCTGCTGGTCCTCTGAGGAGTTGGGAGTGCCTTCCTGGGTCGGGTAGAGTCCTGAGAAGAGCCGTCTGGGACCAGGAGGGAGGGGACAGGCTCTGTACCTAAGGCCACACCTCTGGGTTTTGCTTCTGGCCTCTGCCCTGTCCTGTGAAGTGTTTGGCTGCTGAGTGGGACTCAAGATGTGGGGACCTGCTCATATGCTGGCTCGCTGGTAGCCAATCCCTTATTCCTACCTGGGCCTTGGTTTCCTCAGGGCTCGGACAGACTGGAAGTCACAAGCTGGTGGCCTTGACGTCCTCCATGGGCTGGGCAGTATTTTTATTTTATTTTTTTGCATACTGGGATTGAACCCGGGGCCTTCACACTGAGCTACATCCCCAGCTCTTTTATTTTTTGAGACAGCGTCTCATTAAGTCACTAAATTGCCCAGGCTGGGCTTGAACTCTCAATCCTCCTGCCCCAGCCTCCCAGAATGCTGGGATTCCAGGTGTGTGCCTCCATGCCTGGCTTCACAGTGTTTTTAGAACTGGCAGATTTCTTTCAGCTCCTTATGAAAAACTTCAAGGCCTGGCCTGACTGTGCCAGCGTCCTCATAGTGTAGCTCTGGCCGGTTGCTGGCAGGGGCTGCCCCCCGGTCCTTCCCCTGCTAGCACGGTGCAGGGCATCTGCTGGGAGCCTGTGAGAAGCGCGGCTCTCAGGCCCCCGCTGTGGAGCTGTGCATTCAGAGGCTGCACTGTGACCAGCGCGGGGCCCCTGTGCACAGGGAGCTTGCCCGAGAGCAGCGACTCGGTGTTTAGCATCTCTCCATGGCAGAGAGGCCCAGAGAGGCAGATTGCTGCTTTCGGAGGTGCAGGTGGCCCTGGAATCTGCTTCTCTCAGGTTCGCAGTTGGCACGCATGCTGCTGGTCCAGGGGCTGCACTCTGGTCTGGAGGCAGGTGGCTGGCACTGTCAGGCCATCCAGCCCTCCCAGACACGTGAGTGTGTGACTCCTGAAGCAGATGCTGACCAGGCTCCTTCCGGAGCAGCCTGCTCTGCCCTCGTCAGCCTGGAGCCCCACCTGGGACCTTCTGAATGCCTGGACCCCGCGGAGCCCCTGGGAAGGCCTTGATTCTTAGCCTAGTGTCTTAGTTTTGAGAGTGGGGTTCTTGGTTCTCTAGGCCAGCCACCTCCAGTTCCCGGGCGCTGTCTATGGCACAGACGGGTGTCCTGTGTCTGTTGAGAAAATTGTGAACATCTTCAACGGGACCAGCTGCCCCAGCCTGGGAGGGAAGCCCAAGCTCTTTTTCATCCAGGCCTGTGGCGGGGGTAAGTGGTCCCCGTGGGTGCAGCTGTCGGGGAAGGAGCTGCTGCCCGCTCCTTCCCCCCAACCCCCTCACTGTGTTGCTCCAGGCAGTTGGAGGGTCCCAGACACTGACAGGGGCATGGTTGCCATGTCTGCCTGACCTGTGTTATTCTGCCTGGTGGTGTTGCCGTGATAGTGCGCCGGTGTGTGTACGGACCTGGTTCCTTTGGATAATTCCCCACCCCCACCCTGAGGACCCTTGGAGTGCCCTTCCTCCTGTCTTGGTACTACCTTCGAAGACTGGTAACAGGAAGAGGGAAGGCTGTCGCTCTTGGGCTGTAGAAATTCTGCTCTAACTCAGCCTTTCTCCGTATCCGAAGGTGCCCTGACGCTGAGGCCTGGGGTCCTCTTTTCTCCTGGGAATCACATGAAAGACACAAAGGGAACTAAAAGTGAAGCTGCTCGGAGAGGCCAGCTTTCTGGGACAGCTGCGGCTCCCCCCATCCATTCTCAGCAGCAAGGAGGACCTTTGTCACCTGCACGTGTGTGGTGTCACCCTGTGGACACCTACAGGCTTCCGGTGACCTGGTCCCTACTATTAATTATTGTCACAGCCTACAGGAAGTCCTCCCTAAACATCCCCTTTCTTGCACAGGGCAAGGTTAGCTGGCCCTTGTACCCTGCAGCCTCGTCCTTCCCCTCTTGGGACTGAGATAGCCTTGCTCCCCGGCAGCTCTCCGAGGACAGGGCTGGGCCCTACAGACGGGTCCCCAGCCCGGCACTTAGCTCACAGTCTGGTTGTGTCTTACACAGATTCTAATGATTTGAATTTGGAATAGAACGTATAAAACTATCTAAGAGAAAAACTTGAGATAACGTGTATTCCTGCCATGAAAACAAAACAAAACTTACTGGGAACAGCAAGATTTCAAAGCTGGACTAAGGTGATTAAGACAGATTAAGGTGCTGTGACTAAGGCACCCCCTTTGGAGTTCCAGGGCTTGCTTTGTCCCAGTCAGGCTGTGTGACTAAGTGTTTAATCTGTTGCCACATCAGCCAAGAACAAAAGTACAGAAATGTCAGCGTCTGTCCTGGATTTTGGTGATTGTTGTCTTACTATTTTAAAATTTGCTGTTATAATGTAAAGATAGCCAAGTAAGTACTTCACAGTACTGGTGATTGAACCTGGCGCCTCCTGCATGCTAGGTAAGTGTTTTGCCACTGAGCTACGCCCCTACCTTGGTTCTTTGTCTTTTTTTTTTGGTGCTGGGGATTGAACTCAGGGCCTTATGCTTGCTAGGCAAGCAGTCTAATCACTGGGCCCTACAGACTGAGCTAAATCCCCAACCACCTATCTCAGTTTTTTAAAATTTTATTTTCAGGCAAGGTCTTTGCTAATTCTCTTAGTTGACCAGGCTGGCCTTCAACTTGCGATCCTCCTGCCTCAGTCTCCTGAGTAGCTGGGATTACAGGTGTATATCCCCACCTGTGGATAAAACAATTTATAAAGTCTTATAATATGTTATTCCCCTCTTCACTAAGAGACAGGGCAGGACCAGGGCTGGAAAACAGTGTTCCAAGTCAGTGACTGGGGGTAGAGTGCCAGTGAGATACGGTACTTGACAGTGGGACCACTTGGTTGAAGCCAAGCAGCTGCCTCTGTCAGGCCAGTTTGTCAACTTGAGGGTGACCTGTCTTCAGAATTTCAGAGATCAAACCAAGAAGGCAGAAAGCAACCTCACTGTGCTGAAGGGGTTGTGTATTTCACATGCTGAGGAACACAGCTCTGCCCACTGGGAATTACTCTATGGGGGAATTAGTTTTGTCTTACAGGGAGTTTGGAATGAATGAGGCTAAGGATCAGGGGCGCTCATAAAACATGTAACCCCCCAGGCTAGGCTTTCCCATGAGATGTACAGAAGGAGGCCAACGTGAATGGAGATGCAGCTGGGATCCCAGTCTGACTCACCACCTCCCTTTCCACACCCGTCTCTGATTCTGTTGTGTCTTTGTTATTCACAGGTAGCCCCTTTGCTCGTCCTTGCCTCCTTCTGCCATCCTTATGGCATTCCCCCATGTATTAATTAGTTTTCTGTTGTAATAGCAAAATACTCGAGGCTGAGTGCTTTATACTGGAAAGAGGTTCTGGAAGTCTTGGCATGAAAGCGCTCCTTCCGCTGAGAGTTTAGAAGTTTGACAAGGGCTTTTCTCTGTCAGGAGAAGCACCGATGTGCTCAGTGACGAGTGGTGTTTGTCTCTGCTTCCCACAGAGCAGAAGGACCACGGGTTTGAAGTGAGTCGCACTTCCCCGGATGCAGGGGCCCCTGGCAGCAGCCCAGAGCCAGATGCCGTCCCGTTCCAGGAAGGCCGGAGGCCCCCGGACCAGCCCGATGCAGTGTCAAGTTTACCCACACCCAGCGACATCCTCGTGTCCTACTCCACCTTCCCAGGTGAGCGCCTGCTCCCAGCCTGTGGGTCTGCCCCCAGGCTGCTGTGCTCTCGGGTCCTGCTTCTGCACTGGCTGCCTGTGTGACCCCGGGCAAGCGACTGCACCCCTCTGAGCCTCAGCTCAGGGTCACGGGCTGAGGCGCTGGGCGTAGTTTAAGGAGTGACAGCCCCTGGTTGTGTGCCTCTCTGGCCTCCCACTCCAACAGCTCTGCCTCGGCCTTCTCACCTTTAAGAGGGGAATAGTAATCACACCTCAGGGGCCACTATGGGTGCTCAGTGTGGCGCCTGGCAGGAAAGAGAGCAGGAAAGGAGGAGTACGATGCTTCTGTCTTTACCCCTTGAGCGAATCGTGTGACTTGAGTGACTCGAGTCACAGCCCAAGTCAGGGGTTGGTCTGCTCCTGCGTGTGTGGTTTGGGGGATCAAATCCAGGGTCACATCTTGAATGGGTCACAGTCTAGAGGTGGCTGGAACATGTGTGTTTGGCAAGGGCCGGCTCCCCAGGAGTTTGGGGCTTCCTACCCCCGAAGGTTTCGTCTCCTGGAGGGACACCACGCGTGGCTCCTGGTACATTGAGACCCTGGATGGCGTCTTGGAGCGCTGGGCTCCCTCTGAAGACCTGCAGTACCTGCTGCTCAGGGTGAGCGGGGCCTTCTTCCCCGGGTTGGGGGTGGGCTGCTGGTGGCAGAGTGTGGCCTCTGCAGGGTGGGCAGGGGTGACCCCTCCAAGGCAGATGGTGTCAGGCCCTTCGTGCTGCTGAGCCTTGGGTCATGTGAGAGTTGGCAAGCTGAGGGCTAAATTCAGGATCTTCACACTGCTCTATATCCCCAACTACTTTCTACTTTTTTCTATTATGAAGGTCTGGCTGATTTATTAAATTGCCCAGGCTAGGCTTGAAGTTGTGATCCTCCTGCCTCAGCCTCCAGCCTCCCAGAATGCTGAGATTACAGGCATGTGGCACCACACATAGCTTGGTGGGCACTTTGGCTTCCCTTAATGAGGGACATGACTGCCTGTGGTGACAGTTGCCCTTTTTCCTAAGGGCCACATTGCTCTGCCTTCTGGGAGGCCCCTAGGTGGACCCCTCCTGGCTGTCCCCAGTGCCAGGGTGAGATGGCTCAGTGGTCAGGGCAGGAACTCCTGAAGGCTGCCTGTGCCCTGCCCCACCCCTGTACCTTTCCTCTTTTGCTCTTGACCCGGAAGCATCCTGAGTCTCCTTTAATGCATCCTCCCCCTTCCTGGGAGAGACCTCTCCCCACTCTGAACAGCCAATCCGAGCCCCTGCCGGCCCTGGGGATGCAGGTGGGGCCCTTGCTCTCTGCTGTGTTCTGCACCATGGTGGGGCTGTGAGGCTTGGGGCTGCACCTTGCTCAGGAGGGGCGTTCTGGCGCGAGCATTGCTCACCAGAGCCTAGGACAGGAGACAGGCAACACAGGGCACTCAGGTGCCAGAACCCTGGGTATGTGACCCTCAGGGGCCACTGGGGCCAGGGCCAAACCTTGCGCTCATCTCCTGGTCTGGATCCTCATCTCTTCTCTCAACCTTTCTTCTTGCAGACCTTTCAGTATGAGTAAGACTTGGAGAGCTTAAATTTTGACATTTGATTTTTGTGTTCTTTTTGTTTTTTGAGACTATATAGTCCCAGCTGGCCTTGAGCTCTCTGTGGAGTCCAGGTTGGCCTTGAACTTAAGGCAGTCCTCCTGCCTCAGCTTCCCAAGTGCTGGGATTATAGGTGTGCCATGCCACTCGGCTATTTTTGTGTTCTTTAACCCTGTAGTCCAGGTGCTTGTTCTGTAACACACTCAGGAGGCTGCAGGTGGAGCTGTTTTTCAAGGACCCATTTAGCAGACACCCTCAACCCTCTCAAACTCTGGCTTCACTTGAGGGTGCAGAACTCACAGACGTCCCTCTGCTCGTGTGTTGCAGGTCGCTAATGCCGTGTCCAAGAAAGGAATTTACAAACAGATTCCTGGTTGCTTTAATTTCCTCCGGAAAAAACTTTTCTTTAAAACTGAATGAAGTCAGGCCACCCAGCCTACCTTATCCTTTACTCCACAACCTTCCTGCTGCAGCAGGCCTGGAGGTGGCTGCGCCTGACAACCCTACAAGTCACGGGTTTCAGAGCTGGGCATTTCTGGCCCTTCGCCACACGGCAGACTGATTTCAGCAGCTCCTGGAGACCAGGTCCAGAGTGGAGGAAGCAGAGCAGAAAGCTGCGGACACCGCTGGTCCTGGGCTGAGCTGACCCTCAGAGCTGGCCCCGGGCTGTGGCCCTCTCCTCTTTAGAGCTCCTCAGTCTCTGCATGGCTGCCACGTGGGCCAGCTGACTCTCGGTGCTGGGGTCGTCCTGGGCATCATAGGGTGCTTCGTGCCCTCCTGGCCTCCACCCGCCAATGCCAGCAGCCATCCTTCTCGAGCTGTGCTGACCAAAGACATCTTCAGACATCCCCAACTGTGCCTGGGGACAGAACTGTCCCCACTGGAGAAGTGTGGATCTGCAGGGATTCGGGGCTACAGACAAACCAGAGTCTCTATCAGGTCAATGAGTTTAGGCTACTAGCGTGTGAAGAGCTGGGTCTGGGAATTCTAAGCAGAGTTTCTAGAATGGCCAACATTCCTTTTGTTGCATTATTCAGTCTTAAAAAATAAATCTTCAGTGAGTGAATATGGACTCTCTTTGGCCTCTATCCCTCCTCATTTTGCTCCAGCTCTTTGTTCTGCCTCATAAAGGCGACTATTACAATTTTCAGAACATTTCTTCAGAGCTAGGTGTGGTGGTGCATACTTGTAATTCCAGGTACTGTGGAGGCTGAGGCGGGAGAATCGCAAGTTCCAGGCCATCCTGCAACTAGGGCCGGTGTCCAACCTATGGGACACCTGTTGTTTGCTTTTATTTTACTACAAAAGATATTAATGTATGAGGTTTTTTTCTGAGCTAAAACTTCAGTATTCAGGTTTAATTGCAGTGCTGGCCCCTTGTGATAAATAAGTGGGTTTTGGATTGCAGTTTGGACACTATCTTTAAAATGTTTGCCATCCCTGGCTAGGATATAGCTTAGTGGTAGAGCACTTGCCTAGCATGTGTGAGGCTCTAGGTTCAATCCCTAGAACCAGCAAATAAAAGAAAATACACATTAAAAAAACCCCATCACCCTGTGCCTAATTTCATTTGTCCCCACCCTGTCCCAGGTAGTGACTGGGGTGGACCCCATAAGCCCAGGGGGGTAACGTCTCCTGTCCACAGAGGCACAGGCACCCAGTGATGACACCTGACCGGAGTCTGGACCCTTGTCCCGACCCCCATCCGTCACGCGGCTTCCCCAGAGTGCAGTGAGGCCTGCTGGGCCATGAGGAAACGCGGGGCTTACGCGGAGCGGCCGCCTCTAAGGCCTCTTTCTTGTGCTCAGACCCGGAGGCTGGGACGGACGTCTGCTAAGAAAACTCTGACCACAGTGTGTTTCACGCAGTTGTCACTTTATTATTTTCCTCCTGCCGCCTTCCCGGGTCTGACGGTCCAGAGACTTCTGTGGTTAGTTCTTTGCGATCACCTGTGGACACAGCAGGACACAAGCAGGTGAGCCCGAGAGCAGACCGTGCTGGCCCGTCCTGACTGGTCCCTGCGCGGTCACAGGCGGCCTCGTGCGGGGCTCCTGCCTGAGGGCTCTGACCGCGTGTGGGAGAAAAAGACGAGCATGTGTGGACCTGCCGGCTCTTCTAGAAAAGGGTCTTCACTAGGGTCCTGATTGGACTCCGGGTCAGGGGTCCCGGGAACCCCTGAAAATGATGGGCCGGATGTCTGTACAGGTGAGCGTGGTTTTAGATTTCATTTGTTTCTCAAATCAAACTGCTCTTTTCAGGGCACAGATACTGCTGTGGGAGGTGCTGTCATCTGCAATTTTGTTTTTTTGGTCCTTTGAGATATGGTCTCTCACTATGCAGTCCAGGCCACCCTTGAACTCGCTGTCTAGTCCAGGATGGTCTCCAATTCACAGTGATCCTCCTGCCTCAGCCTCCCACATGCTGGAATTACAGCCATGTGCCACCACGCCTGGCTTTTTACATTTTTTCTAGTGTGGTACTGTGGACTGAACCAGGGTTTTTGCACTGAGCTGTGTCCGCAGCCCTTTTTCAGTTTTCACTTTGAGACAGGGTCTTGCCAAGCCACTAAGTTGCTCCAGGCTGGGCTCGTACTTGTGATGCTCTTGCCTCCGTCTCCTAGAGTGCTGGGATTATAGGCACACGCCAGCACACCTGCAATGTCACGTGCTTTCAGAGGCTGGTGGACAGTGGCCACGAAGCACTTTTTTCTGGTGCTGGGGATCGAACCCAGGGCCCCTCAGTGCTAAGCACATGCTGTTCCGCCGAGCTCCTTCCCAGCCCCGCACATGCCGCTGTGCCAACCCCACGAGCCAGGAAAGCTGCTGGATCAGTACAGCACAAATCCTTGGAGCAGCCTGCAAGAGGGTCCCAGGATGTCTCCTGCTGCCTCGTGAGGATGAGAAACAGGAAGCAGACGAAGCAGCCCCGTGAGGTTGACACTGGGGAGCAGTGCTGGCTGTTCAGAAGAATGACCCGGCTCTGTGCTGACAACCAACATATGATCTAAGCCTCAGATGAGGAGCAAGACCCTTTTCCGGTTAGTGACAGTGTGTAGTGACAGGCGAGGTGGCACATGCTTGTAATCCCAGCACTCTGGGAGGCTGAGGCAGGAGGATCACAGCTTGAGTCCTATCAGGGAACTCAGCAAGACCCTGTCTCAAACTAAAAGATCAAAGAGAGCTGGGGATGTAGCTCGGTGCAAAGGCTCTGGGTTCAATCCACAGTTACAAAAATATTTAAAAAATAAACAATAAAAAATAAGAATAGAGGAAAAGTGCGTGTATCGGTACACAGATAGGTCTTTTTAACATGCGCACGAGCCCCAGAAGACACACACGGCACAGTTAGGAACAGTTTCCTCTGTGGGAACTGGAGATACAAAATGAGGGGCACTTGTATATTTTATTTGACACCCTCCTATGCCTTAATATTTTCATAAAGAAACATATTACGATCTAGAAAAATAAATATGCTAGAGACTGTTGAAGAGTCATGTGTGGCCGTTCAATGGATGTGTGGTGTAGGGATGACAGCCCCGGGGCACCCGTGTCCCCTACCCCGCCCGTGACATTTGCTGGCAGCGTCCTGGCCTTGTGCACCCGTCTGGGTTAATTCAGGCGGGGTCAGCCAGGGCCGCAGCTGTGCAGGACCCAGTTGCACACCCGGCGCCTCTGGTCTGGGCCACTGCGGGGTTGTGCCAGCCCCTCTGCAGCCGCGGCGGCAGCCCCCACCAGGGGACGGCTGGTTGCTGGCTCTGCCACTCCGGCACCCGTCAGCGGGCATCAGTGCTGCCCCCGCTGCTGTCCGGGGACGCAGGGCCTCCGCCCGGTTGCCCAGCAAGCTTGGCTCTCCCCGCTGAAGCCCCTGCCATCTGGCCTGCTCTGTCCCACCTGTGTCTGTGGCTGGGGACGGCTGAGACGGGGACAACAAATCAGGAGAGTTGTCCCTGGCCCTGCTTGGGGTCCTGAAGGTGTTACCAGGCCAGCTGCATGGTGACTCAAGCAGCAGCTGGGGCAGCAAAAGGGCCTCAGGAGGTGGCTGGGGACAAAGCCTCAGCACTTCTGTCCCCTCAGTGTGGCTCCTCGGAGGTGCTGGTGGCACCGCGAAGCTGGGCTCAGATTTCCCTCCGCAAGCCCGGAGTTGCGGCTTTCCCCAGGCAGAATAAAAGAGAAAAGAAAACAAACCAAAAAAGGACAAAAAGGGGCTGGGGATTTAGCTCAGTGGTTAGAGTGTTTGCCTCACAAGCATGAGGCCCTGAGTTCGATTCCCGGTACAAAAAAAAAAAAAAAAAAGGACAAAAATCCCCGCAATTGGCCTCTGTCTTTCTTGATCTTCCATTTTTCTTCAACAAAATCTTTGGAGCCTCCAGGGCCTGAGGCTACTTGTCGGCAAGGCACAGGCAGTAGACAGACAGGTGGACGAGGAGGCAGCGGCAAAATGGGCACGCTTAGGCCACCTGCTTCCTCCCACTGTGTGGCCTCCTCCTGTGACCACACGTCATGCCTGTGGTGTCGCACTTGGCTTTGTATTGGTGACAATTTAATTCGATGTAACAATTCTCTGTAAATTAAATTTAAACTGGTGAAATCAGATGCTGGCCTCCCCTACTTACTGGGCTCTGTCACCAACCCTATTGTGCTCGCCCTGCTGTGTCTCTTAACAATGCTGAAGTGACCTGGTTTAGTCCAAGTCTCATTTTACAGTAGAGCAAACTGAGGTGGTGGTAATGAGTGTGTGGGAGGATGTTAAAAATAGGTCCCCAGGTCCAGTGTGTTGGTGCCTGCCTGTTACGCTAACTACTTGAGAGGTTGAGGCAGGAGGATCACAAGTTTGAGTTCTGTACTGCCAAACTTAGCAAGATCCTGTCTCAAAATAAAGAAATGGCTGGGTGTGTAGCTCAGGGCAAAGGTGCTGGGTTCAATCCTCAGTACTATCAAACAAGGAATAAGGGAAAGAAAAATTGGGGGACTCAGGATGCAGGGGTGGATAATAGGGTTACCCAGCTGGGCAGCCTCCTGCAGGAGGCCTCTGCCTAGTTGGAGGAAGGGGGCTCTACACTCCAGGAGGGCACGACCCTTGTGGGGTGGGTGAGCAGGGCAGGACCCACAAGGCTCAGGGCCGGTCTGGTTCTTACCTCATCAATCCAGTCGATGAAGGCAGAGATCCGAGTGAAGACAGAGGGCTTGCGGGGGTAGTTGCAGCCGAGGGAGGACCCGAAGCTGACTACGCCATGCACTTGCCACCTGCCGTCATCTGCCTGGCAGTTCAGCGGCCCGCCAGAGTCCCCCTGGGGAAGCCGGAGTGCGGGGTGAGGGCTGGAAGGCCGCCCGCTGGAACCCTTCCTCTCCATGCACTTGTGTCCTGCCTCAGCTCTCTGTCCTCTGAAGCCAGCCCTGTGCTCACACTCTAGGTGGCCCCATACTTCCTAAAAAGACCTGCCATTTCTTCTCCCTGCTGAGTCAAGTGATCTGCAGGTCCCGGGTCACTTCCTCCACCCCCAGACTTTTGGGGTGAGCGCTGAGAATCCCTAGTTCACCTGAGAGGGAAACCTGCAGTGTGAGGAGCTTGGGACTGGCCTGAGGTGGTGCAAGCAGAGTGCCAGCACTGACGCCCCACCCCACAGTCAGCCTGCCCGGCTCCCACAATCACCCACTACTCCCTCCTGTGACCCGGTGCTTCCTGGGGCCCATGTGGGTGGGATGTAGGGACACAGTTGATCTGAAGGGCGTGACAAGCCGCTTCTGACTCTGTCCCCAGTCCCTTCCGGAGTCCACAATATGGCCAATTCCTTCAGGTGAAGATACTGTTTCCAGGAAGGCTTCTATGGCAGCTACTTTGAAGGGACACCTTGGGGGATTAATGGGGATAATTCAACAAGTAAATGGAAGTCACCTTAAAAAGCCCTAACCTAGAAGCACTTCCCCTTGGTCCCATTTTAGGCAGGAAAGAAGAATGTTGATAACGAGAGACCTGGATGAGACCCAGGGAAAGACTTCCCAGTAGTGAGTCAGGTTGAGAATGATAAGGAGACTCTCAAAACATTATTTCCAGATGCTACAAGGACAAAGGGCAGATTCTGAAATGTCCAGAGCTGTTTTCAGTGCTTCTGCCAGGAGGCAGGAGGATGGATACTAGGACCCCTGGGGTTTCTACCGATCTCTACTCTCATTTTCCTATACAAGCAGCACCCAATTTTGTATACTCACATTGCAGCTGGAGGTCACACCATCACCCCCAGCACAGACCATTCTGGTCTTCACGGAGCTGCCCCACCAGCTACGGCTGGAGCATGTGGAGTAGTCAACGACCAGCAACAGGCCCTGTTGCAGGATGTCCGGGGTCGCCCCACCGGCTGAATGTGACCAGAGGGAAAGCATTAGAGGGACAAAGGGGAGCCTTCTGAGTGAAAAGGAATTAGGAACATCTCCTGGGTTTTCTCTCTGGTCCTTGTTAATTTCTTCTAGCCAAAGGGTTGCAATGGGAGCAGCTATGCTTGTCCATATGTGCCCTCACAGTTGATTGGTTAGTGTTCTGGCCATTGATGATTGGCTCAGGGGAGATCACTTGATTCAAGCTAAGCCAATGGGCTCCTTCCCCGCGAATTTGGGATGGAGACTAAAATACTAAGACATTGGCTGGAGGTGGTAGCCATTTTCTTCCACGAAGAGCGAGATGAAGTAAGTCTACCAAGAAAAGAAACCCTGAGAGAAATTTGTCTGGTTTCTAATCCCTGGTTCTACCCTGTTCCTGATGCTTGGCTGGGTCTCTGCCAATCACTTGAGACTCTGAAATCCTTGTAATGAATTTCCCTTTTTTGCTGGTATACATGGGTTTCTGTCACTCACCTTAAAAAAGACAGTGAGTCTGCTGCCACCTGGAGTTTTTTAGTTAGGAAAAATATTCTAGTGTGGTGAGGGGGAGCTTCTGTAATGACCTCCAGGGCCACTGCCACCCTCATCTCCATTAGTGTCACCACTAGCACTAATGGCAAATGGGAAGGAATATTACCATTTTTCCACTTTCCCAGGGTTTCCTAATACGCCCACCCTCATGCTAACATTCATTCCTGCTTCATAGGTGGGAAATTGAGAACAACAGAAGTTAAGTGCTTGCCTAAGACCACCCTGATTACTACACAATTAAGACTTGGATAACATTTTATAATACATAAAGCATTGTTCTTACATGATAATTTCTTTCAATCTTCACAAGAGAGTTTGCATTTTGCAGATGAAGAACCTCAGTTTCCAAAGAGACTTGGCCAAGGCTACATAGTGACCAAAAGAGCTGGGACTAACAGCGAAGCATCTGGAGAGTCCCAGCTCTGATCGTGTGGGGTGAGATAAGTTCTGCCCTGCTGTGTTCTTGGTAGACCCACATGTTTGTGCCTGTGTCTGGTAAGCATGAGATGCGTCTTCCATGCTCCTGGCTTCTGGGTGTTTGTCCTTGTCCTTTATAGGTTTATGCCATTAACCTCCTGAGAGGCACCTCCCCAGAGCCTTCCCGGCCTCTGGTGGTTTTATGAGGGAAGGGCAGGTGCTCTGCTCCTCCTTGGTGGCCTGCTGTTGTTGAGTCCCTGACCCTTGGGTTTCTAGAAGAGTCACTCTGCCAGTAGCTGTTCACAGTTCCCAGTTAGTGGCAGGACCAGGTGGCGCGGGGGACCATCTGGATATGGGAAGGGAGGGTCTGATGGTGGCTCCAGGGACCTTGATGGGGCTCCAGAAGCCCACGGTCGTGGAGTAAATGCCGTTGTGGACTCTGACCTGGTGTCCTACTGAAGGTGTCACATGTGCTAAGCTGCCACGTGCCTTTCTAGCTGAGGGACGATCTGCTTTAATCCTGGAGTGATGTGTGGGGACACCTGCTCCCTTCCCTGCCAGGCCTCAGGGCACCTGGCCAGCACTTACTCTCCAGCCGGCCCCAGCCGGTGACATAGCAGGGGTAGTTGTTGGGCAGGATGGTGCCATCAGGTGGCAGGCAGGCCAGCTGGATCTTGTCGCTCAGGGTGACGGGTTCAGCCAGTTTGACCAAGGCAATGTCGTACCTGCATCAGGAAAGAGGCAGAGTGTGAGCAGGGAGGGTTCATTGTTCCTGCCCTTTGAAGAGCTCAGGGGCCCTGGTCCTCTTCAGGGTGTACCGTGTCCAGGCTGTCCCTGCAGGTGGGGCAGTAAAGCATCTTTGGAGACTCGGAAGACCTTGTAGGGGAGTGGGGAGAGACTGTTCTACGCTGCTGACAGCCTTGGGCTCCACGGCAGCACCCTGTGTGTCCAGGGCTTGGCACAGACTGTGGGGTCCCCATAGTCAGCGAGAGCAGGGCAGCAGGCTGCTCCACAGATTCTGCCTCTCCCTCCTGCCACAGCCTGGCAGTCTGGGGCTGTCTCCACCTGCAAGTGGCCAGAGCTGGGAGGGGGATGACCGCCCTCTATGCCCCGCCCACCTCAGCTGCAAGGACACACAGAGAGAACGTACCCGTTGGCGAGGTCGGTGTTCCATTTCGGGTGCACGACGTACTTAGAGACGGCGATGGCCACGGAGCCGGGCTCATCGGTGGAGATGCTGTGGCGGCCCAGCACCACACGGTAGGTCCTGGATGAGCTGTCAGGAGTCAAGTGGAGGGCGTCAACTCCCTCTTCCCTAGAGCCCCGGGCAAGGACGCCCCACGCATAATGCAGAATCAGCAACTACTGCAGGGGCCACTAGTGGGACTTGAGGTTCTTCTTCCACACCTAAACAAGTTATGATATAATAGGCACAGCATCCTAACTGTAACTGTACAATAATACAACTGTCCTACACTAAGCTGTGGTGGATAATCAAAGCTGTCATCACATGAACTCTGCGTTGCTAGGAAGGGAATGAGATGAATACAGAGAAAACAGGAATCATTTGCCCTCTAGTGCACTTTCTAGTTTAATCCCCACCTCTCATTTTCAGATGGGGAAACTGAGGCCCAGAGAGGGACCAATGAGCCCAGTGAGAATCTGGAACTAGAGCCAGGATGCCCGACTCTGGGCCTCCATTAGCTTCCCCACCTCAGTGTAAACGGGCTTGTAAGTGAGGTTGAAAAGAGACTGTTCCCAGCAAGGAGTCACAGCAGCCTAAGGGACCAGATGACACCAAGGTGAGTCCCGGCTGATGTGAGAGAGCCAGAGTCACAGGGAAGGAAGAGGACAGTGAACAAGTAGTGGAGCAGTTTCTTTCTCTTGGGCCTAAAATCTTTGCATATATTACGATAAATTGTTTTGGTTTTTGTTTTCTGAGACGGGGTCTTGCTATGGAGTTCGGACTGGCCTTGAACTCACGGGCATCCTCTTGTGTCAGCCACCAAGTTCTGAGGTGACAGGCATGCGCCACCATGCTGGCTATAATGGACTCTCGTTCACATATCCGCTCACTTAGTCCACACTGGACTTGGTCATACCATTTTTGGCAGGTGATGATATTAAAGCTTGGAGAAGTTAAGGAAGTCATTAAAGGACCACAGTTCCAGATGCAGAACCCACATCTGGTTCTCCCAAAAGGGCAGGGACTGGGCTGTCCCCGTCTCCACCACCTTCTGCAGTGCTTGGCATGCAGCACTCAGTCCCTGCCAAGTCCCGGGCTGTCCGTGACCCAGGGGCTGAGTCCCAGATGGGCCAGCACTGTCTCATCCAGGCACTCGGCTCTTCGAAGCTCCTGTGCATGGCAGGTTCTGGCCCTTTGGCCCCAACTGTCAAAGGTGAGTGTGGCCAGCAGGGCAGGCAGCCTGGGGCCAGGGAAAGGCGGTTACCTGACGCAGTGAGCAGCTGTCACGATCCAGCTGGTGGTCACCAGGGACCCTCCGCAGTTGTGGTACCACTTGCCCGAGCTGATGTACTGCAAGGAGATCTGGGGAGAAGCGTGGGCACCCAGGTGGCTGAGACAGCCCAGCGGAGGGTCCCAGAGGACGCCGCCCCTTCAGACACCTGACTGCCCTCGCTGCAAAACACAGCGCATACGCATATGCACTGAAACATGTTTTCCACATCTCTGTGTTCCAGATGCCTGGAACGCTGCTCCCACTAGCGCATCCTCAGAGAGTAAAGTCAGCTCTTCAGGTCTCCATTCAACCAGCCACAGAGAGAAAATATTAGGGAAGACTGCATCATACTAAACACGAATGGACTTTCTTCCTTGTCATAATTCCCTAAACAATATTGAAGGCATCCAGCCTGTGCCATCCTGATCGGGGAACCCTCTAAACCGCCCCTCCCAGCACAGCTGCGCCTGGGGACTCATAACATCATCAGGCCCTCTTAATGGTAGCTGTTACTCCCTGCGTTTTCCCAACATTTGTCCTGCACGATCGTTTTCGTTTGTGCCGTGTGAAGCCTTGTTCTTGGCAGGGAGCCACAACCCCCGTTCACTGAAGTCCTCTCTCCCCGTGACCCCAAAAAAGACCCCACGGCCTGCAGGAGAGCTGCTGGTCTGGTGTCTAGTGCAGAGTGGTCCCTCTCAGGCTTGTTCTGCATTGAACCTGTCCTGTTGAGTGCATGCCTCTGTTTCTTCTTTTCCTTTTTCCTAACAAATATAGCAGGCCACTATTTACATGGCATTGACATCATATTAGGTATTATAAGAAACTGAGACAAGACCTAACATACACAGGGGTGTGTGTGTCTGCGTTATATACACTGTGATATTTTGTGTAGGGCACTTGAGTATCTGTGGAATTCGGTCCCCTCAGGGTCCTGGAACCAGTCCCCACAGACCCGGAAGGGTGACAGGACTTACTGGTGGAACAAATGAGTGAAGAATGAATGAATGAACAGGGAAAACCCTGCTTGCTCCTGTAGATCTTGTCACCTGCTGTAGTTTATTCCTGGAGACTAAATCCACTCACAGGAATATGAGAAAGCATGAGTAGACCTTAACCCCATGGCCTTCCGTGTGTGTGTGTGTGTGTGTGTGTGTGTGTGTGTGTGTGTATGATAAAAATAGATTCTGTTTAAGTCTGAGAGTTTAATAGGTGTGGGCTGGAACCGCAAGGCAGCAGCATCTGTCACTGTGTCAGTGTCTAACATAGCTGCCCCGAGCCCCTCCCTTCGCTTTACTCCTCCCTGCACCAGGGCAGAGCAGAGAGGAGGGAGGGACCCTGCAGTGTGTGCTGCTTGGACTCGGACCATGTTTCCTATAGCCCTGTGGATGACGAGCTCTTCCTGGGCAGATGCTTGCTTTTCTCTAAGCTTCCTCATTTTTAATTACCCACTTGGCAATGGGCCTTAGTCTTAGAAAACTTGGATTTTAAAAAGGTGTTGGACTGGGGATGTAGCTTGTGGTAGAGCGCTTGCCCAGCACAGTTGAGGGTCAGACCTTCCCTAGCCTTGAAAAAAATTAGGTTTACAATTAGACAAAATGAAAATAGACACCTAAAAAAGATGATCCCTTGATGTAAAGGTAGGCCCAAACCATCCTACAGATATGAAATTTTGTCCACATATGTATTGTGGGCAAAATATAAGGCCAAAAGAGCAAGGAGTGAACCAAATCCAAATCCTTATTTTCTTCAGGGTTACTGGGTGACTTTGGGCAGTTATTTAACTCTCATGGGTCCTATTTACCTTATCTGGAAAATGGGTCATAATGTTCACTGTGCTGTTTGTTCTGTACAATTAATACTCACAATATCCAACTTACATTTATTTTTTTGGAGAGAGGAGCTCAGTAGGTAGCCCAGGCTGACTGAGAACTGGATTCCAATCTATCCACCTCAGATTCCTGAATGCTGGATTACAGGTGTGCACCACCAGGCTTAGGGTAAATTTCTAATGTTTGACAATTTCCAGACACCATCTTGAGCTCAGATCATAATCATAGCTACCCCATTATATTTACTTTATAGATAAATAAACTAAGGTAGCTACATGCATCTGTACAATATGGTCCATGCCATAAAACTGTTCTATCTCTCTCTCTCTCTCTCTCTCTCTCTCTCTCTCTCTATCTATCTATCTACCTATCTATCTTTCTATCTATCTGCCTACCTATATTTTGTGGTGCTGGGGATTCGGCACAGGGCTTTGAACTGAGTTATCTCCCCAAGCTTTTTTATATTTTGAAACTGGGTCTCACTAAATCACTAAATTTCCCAGGCTCTTATGATCCTCCTGCCTCAGCCTCCTAGAGTGCCGAGACTCTAGTCATGAGGCACATACTCAGCCTATTCAATACTTCTAGTATCATTTATGGAAAAAGCTTAACTTAATTGCTCCTGATCATACAAAGAGTACTTATTGGAGAAAAGAGTCTGACTCGGGTAGAACCGCCCACCTGCCAAAAAAAAAAAAAAAATTGTTTTCCCACGTGCTAGAGAAGCCAGAAGCGCAGGGGTCTTCCAAGACTGACATTAAGTGGCTCCTGAGGTGAGGAGATAGCTGCACGGGTGGGGCAACTGGATCCCCAGGAAGGTGGCACAGGCAGCAGTGGCTGGCTCGCAGCACGAGTGTCCCCCACGCTCCGGGAGCAGAGGGGCTGCGGCCCGCCTCCCTGTCTTTCAGACACAACATCCTGTGAGACTGCGAGGGAAGTGACAGGACTCGCTCTGTACTTCTGCTGCAGACACAGGCGCCTGTGAGAAAGTGGGAAGGCCGAGGGGAAAACGACAACAATCTGCTCTTTACTCAGATCGCTCCCTGAGTGTCTCGAAGTTATTGGTCCTTTAAAGACATGGACTTGCAAATGGTGTATTATAGGAGAAAAGCAGTTAAGGATTCAAAAGATTAGTGAATGAATGTGTATTTACACGTTCTAAAATAAAATACAACGTTTAAAGCATGTAAAGTAGGATTTAAAATGACTTTTCTACAATCCACTTTGCAATTGATTAGTCCCAATTACAGATAAGAGAAATTTTACCATATTTATGTCAATCATAAACTTTATTGTTTCCCTTGAAAGTTCTGTCAACAATATCCTAGTAATTTGTGCCTGTGCCTCACCTAATATTTTAGTCTTGATATCTCCATGGTTATATCAAGGTAAAAAAGCATTTATTTTCATTGAAAATACCCATTTACTTGTAGTTAAGGATTAATTTGCATAAACTGCACTGATTGGTTACTTAAAGTAGGGAACATTTACATAGATGATGATGAATGGCTCATAAATAAAGTTACATTATTTTAAGCTAGCATGTGATTGGCTAACAGAGCAAAAATGTTCCTGAGTTTGTACATCTGGCTAGTAAGCTGGGGCAGCTTTTAGTGAAGCTGGAGGAGGCCCTCTTCCCCCGGCCCCACGGTTGGCCAAAGGCACAGAAATGGCCTGACTGGGCTCAGAGTTTCCACCCATCCTCATTTTTGTCAGCATCATAGAACCCGCGGTGGAAGGACAAACGGGGCGATGAGAAAGGAGCAGGGCAGGTAGCGAGCGAATACACTGGGGTTGGCTCACCTGCCAGGGCCAGCTGTTGGGCCTCGCATCTTCTCCTCCGACCACCCTGCTCTGCTGGGGCTGGTAAGTGGACCGCCCGCAGCCGAGAGCTGTGAAGACAAAAGACTCGTGGGTGCCGGGAGCAACGACCCAAGCAATGGAAGCCGTACGTGCGGCAAGTCCAACCCGTTCCGGAAGGACCCCAAGAGGGCGTAGAGTCCCGCCCTCCGCCCCGCTGTGCGGAAGTGCACTGCGGTTTTCTTGTAACTACAGCACTGAATGTAGGGGAGTGAGGGAAGGTGTGGAGGGCGGGAGAGTCGCTGGGAGGCAGTGCCCGAGGGTGACAGTGCTCACCTCCAGCCACCAAGGCAGACAGCAGTAGGGTCCTGATCATGGTGTGTCCGTGGGACTTCGTGAGTCTGGCCCTGGCCGAGGCCCTGCTTTTATAGGCGTTGGTATCAGCAGGTGATATTCTGGGAGTGCACAAGTGGGGATTTTCTCAAAGACCATTGGGATAAAGGGCTGTGTCCAAATATTTATTTCCATTTTCTCCCACCTGGTACCCTGGAAATACACTGATAACGATGCTAAAAATAGGAACTGAAATGTGTCTTTATTTCTTGTGTGTGTGTGTGCGTGTGCGTGTGTGTGTGTGCGGTGAATTAAACCCAGGGCCTTGCACATGCTCGGTAAGCGCTCCTCTACTGAGCTTCACCCCCAGCCCTTTTTTTATTTGACACAGGGTCTTGCTAAGTTGCCTGGACTGATTGTGAACTTGTGATCCTCCTGCCTCAGCCTCCCAGAGTGCTGCAGTTACAGACATACACCACTGCACCTAGAAAACTATGGGTTGTATCTGCTTTCAAGTGATTATGGCATGTGTTGGGGAGAAAGAAAATTACCGATTGTTGGTTCTTAGAGTTGCATTTCCAAAGCGAAGATTAAGCTGATGTGATGAACACATAGCGCGAGGCCAGTGATTCTCAGAGGAGCTGATGTAGCCACCAGGGGACATTGACAAGGTCTAGAGACATTTTTGGTGGCTGTGGTTTGAGGGTGGGACTCTTGACCTCCAGGAGGTGGAGAGCAGAGGGGCTGGCAAACATCTGACAATACACAGGACAATAGGAATCATTTCTCTTAAAAGGTTGATAGTGCTGAGATCAAGAAACCCTGTTCTAAGCTGTGCTGTGGCTTGCTGTGAGCCCAAGGATGAGTCAGGGAAGTCTCTAGGCCCAGGACTGCCTATTGGTGAAATGGGGTCTGGGGGGTTTACTCTGTTTGTTCTGCAACATTATAGGGAATTTTGCAAGATATGGGGATCATGCTTGAGTAGAAAAAGGGCAAAGTAGATCCATGTTGTTAGAATTTGGCAGCTCCAGTGATGGTACAGGGAATTCCCACAGAGGACAACTTCGTTGGGATGGAGCAGATACATTTTATTGTCTGCTCTTGAGACAAGAGCGGTTTGCTTTTCTCCAATAACTCCATCTTCCAAACAGGGTCAAATCAAGAGCTTCTTAGAAATGGGAACCAACAAAGACAGGTAAACTGACATGGAGCACCCAGGTACCTTAGATGCATTCACCTCCTTATCTAAACTAAGCCTTCCTTCACCCTGCAAGAGAATCCCTTATCTCAGGTGAAGACGCTGAGGTTCAGAGAGGTCACACAGTTTCTAAGTGGCAGAATAAAGATTTTCAAACCCAGGACAGTCTGATTGCAAAGCCCATTGTTAGTGGGGCATGTTGGTGCTCTCTTGTAATCTCAGCGTTTTGGAGGCTGAGGCAGGAGGATCGCTGTAGTTTCAATGCCAGCCTGGACTACATAGTGAGTTTGAGGTCAGTCTGAACTACAGCATGACTCAGCAAACAAAAGAAAACAAAACAAAACAAAACCCCAAATGCATTGCATCTACATTCTCTCCTAGGCCTGTCATAGCCCCCTGTTGGCAGGGAAGGTGGAGAAAATGAGGGGGTCTCCAGGTGGCCGTCTCACTCTTCTTTTAGCCTTCATGCCCTTTGCTGTGGGCGGAGCACAGTACCGGGCAGGCCAGGAGCAGGCGAGGCAGCCCTACTCTGTGATCACAGACTCAAATTTTTGCCCCAGCCAGAAAAGCAGAAGGGAAAGTAGACTTCAGCTCTGAAGACCTGGATTCACGTCCTTGCCA
This sequence comes from Hystrix cristata, assembly GCA_004026905.1. Taxonomy (NCBI): domain Eukaryota; kingdom Metazoa; phylum Chordata; class Mammalia; order Rodentia; family Hystricidae; genus Hystrix; species Hystrix cristata. The sequence continues at coordinate 26,382 of PVJO010011803.1, forward strand.
GTTGGTTTTGCGTGGCACAGTTTTGCCACTGGCTAGCGGGGGTCCTTGCTTTAGTGATAATGGAAATCAAACCGAAACGAAGCGAGGGTGTGAATTTACAGGTAAGAGCTTTAAGTGGAAGGCGAGAGAAGAAAGGAAAGGACTCCAGCTTGAGTAGTAGCTCGTTGGGGTCCCCTCTGATGAAGGGGATCAGACACCCCACCCCCCAAAGGCAGGAGGCTGCCTTTCAGGATTAGCTCAGATGGGCCTGGATGATCATCTCTGTCTTGATCTCCTAGTTCAGGTTGAATCCCCATGACCTGAGGGGAAATTGGTCCCCACGGGAGCAATCTGCATGGCTTGAGGGGCAGCGTCTGTCCTGTGAGGCTCTGCTGGAATCCAAGGTGACCTCAGGTTTCAGACTGTGGTGGCTTGTGGCCATACGTGTCCTCAGTGTTGAAGGGTGATGAGATAGGCTGGGTGATTTAGAGCTAATAAACCTTGTTTTGCCATCTTGGAGACAGACACTCCCCAAATGACTAACATGCCTGTGTGCAGAGCTGAGACAGACTTGACCCAGAGTTTTAAAAAATGAAGGACAAACTTTGTTCGGTTTTTAGTTACCTGCTGGGCATTTTCAGGCCTGAAGAAGAGTCATGGGTTTTAGCAAAAACCACTTTTAGTCCTTGACTGCCTCAGAAGAGGACAAAACTCAGCTTTAAATGAGCAACAACAGATTAAGGGCCCAGGATTTTGTCCTTTCTCCCTGTGGTGGTCTCTGACTGTGTCATGACTATGTCACCAATCTTCTGGGCCTGTTTACTAGATAGCAACTCAGGCCTGGCCAGCAAGATGGTTGCACAGGTGGGAAACTAGGGGTAAAAGAACTGTGCAGTCACCCAGGATCATGTAATGGGGAGGGAGATGGGGAAGCAGAATCCCACTGGGCTAGATGTCAGAGGACCCGACTTCTTGTCAGACTTCTATCCTAACTTCCTATAAGAATTTGGACTCTGGTTTATAGTCCATAGTAGTCAGTGCAGCAACCATTTATGAAGTGTCATGTTTCTTTTTAAAGGCTAATGTGAGGTTGATGTGGTGGCACATGCCTCTAATCCCAGCACTCAGCAGCTGAGTTCGAGTCCAGCCTTGGCTATATGGTGAGTTCAAGGCGAGCCTGAACTACATATGGAGACCCTGTCTCAAAAAAAAAAAAAAAAAAAGAATTTCACATTAGCTTGAGTGAATATTCAGTGTGATATTCTACTCCATGTATCTGTGGTTGTTTTTGAAAGAAGAATAAAAATTTTCTGAGATGAGGCCACAGGACAAATGCCAGTTTGGCACATGTGTGGGCTGGCTGTGTGACCTTGTGTCCCCGGTACTGTCAAATAAAACTTTAAAAGTTAGATTTTTTTTTTCTAGAGATAAGCAAGTTCTCCAGACTTCCTCCTGCTGGGCACATAGCCAAAACTCTTTCTTTTCTTCAGCCGAAAGGAAGTGCCAGAATCCGCAGGTGCCAGCAGCCCCAGGAGCTGGGAGCTGGGAGCTGGGAGCCTGGCTCCTTTCCATGAGGATGAGGCTGAGGGGCTGGAGTGCCGAGGCAAGTGTGAAGCTCCGCTCCTCTCTCATCTCTCTGTGCCCCGCGCAGGGGAAGATGGGATTGGAGGCAAAGAGGCCCCCATCTCCTCGAAGCCAGCTTTGTAAAAATCCCCTTTCTTCTTTCACCAAAATATGTGGCCTCCTTTAATTCGGTCAGTGGCGAGCAAACGACCCCGAGCTTACGAACCTTAGTGGCCGGGACCTTTGGGCAGATGACGCAGGTCCTCTGGCTGAGGAGGGACCATCTACAAGACAGGAGAAGGGACACAGGCCCCGTTTCCCCATATCGCTGAGGGGGCGGGAAAGGGCAGCAGGAAGCCGTGTGTGGGTCATAAGTGTAACAGTCCTGGAGCAGACTGGCTCCGGGCACGGCGGGACGCCCGGCTCTGACGCTGTCCCGGGACCGAGTTTCTCTCTGCCCGGGGCGCCTCCTTCCGCTGTGAGGTCCACCCTCGGGCTCCGTGAAGCGGCCTGAGGCAGCTCCATGTACTCTCTTCCTTGGGGACAAGATCCTGGCAGAATCTCTGGCCCGCGGCCCCTGCACCGCAGCCAGGTACCGGCATGTTGGGCCGGATGACTCTTTGTTATGGGATCGTCCTGCAGTGAACACCCACTTGATATTAGTGACCCCGCCGGCCCCAGCTCGGACAGCCAAACTGTTGTCACACGTTGCCAGATGTTTCTTGGGGCACAAAATCACCCCTCCTCCTTTCTTCCCATTTTGCTGAGGTAGCCCCAGTCCTCTCCTGTGGGTGAGGAGAAGTCTATCAGTTCCACTCCCCACAGGCCCTACAAACTATCTAATGGGACCTGCCTTTGTTCATATGACCACCCCGAACCAATTGCTGTGGTGAGGGAGGGGCGACAGTGCGCTGATCAGCCAGGCCTAGAGCATAAGTTGGGTGAGGCCTGGCCTACACCAGTATTCCAGGGTCAGGGTTGAGCTGCACCAGGAGAAAAATCCAGGCTTCTGTGCTGTGAGGAGAGAAAGTGGAGGCTGGTGAGATGGGGAGCAAGCAGCCGTGCAGTCCCTTCCCTCTCTGGGGCAAAAGGCCCCACAGCCGTGTTGTCTGACAGAATGGCAGTGGTCAGGCTCTAACCTGGGCTGTGCCCTTGAGGTCTCAGTGGGGCAGGGCTGCAGATGTGGGGTTCTCATGGGTTTCTGACGCGTCGGAAATGATCCTTCTGAGAAGTTGTGCAGCTGCCGGCTCATGACTGGGGCCTGGACTCCGGGGCTTCTGTGTGGTGACTCTGGTGGGGCTTCCTGCTTCCGAGCACGGTCAGGGCCAGCCCCATGGACACGGCTGTATTTACCTGTTGGGGAGGGGAATCTCACCCCCAGACCTGTAGCTGAGTACCTGTAATAAAATTTGAGAAGCTCTGTTCCAGCGCATGTTTCTTTTCGCTTTTGCTCAGTTTCTTCACCTACCAGTAGGAGCCACAGCAATAGTGTGATCTCTTACCACGTTGGTTACAATCGACACTTTCTCTCCCAAAGCACTCAAAATTGTACACATGCAATAAATGTTCACCCGTGATCCCTTAGTCATGCAAGCCATGGGTATCAGAATAGTGTGGAATTCTTCAAACTTTCCCATTAAAGAATTCCAGTAGATCTGAGGCAGACAAGTTTTTTGTTTTTAGCATTGGGGATTGAACCCAGGACCTTTGCACTAAGCTACATCCCCAGTTCCTGCCTCACTTACATTTTTTCTTTAATTTTGAGACAGGATCTTTGTAAGTCACTAAGTTGCCCAGACTGAGCTTGACTTTTCCATCCTCCTGCTTCAGCCTCTCCAAGTGCTGGGACTGAGCTTTTTGTGGAAACGGCCAGAGAAGCAAATGTTTTAGGCTCGTGGCCATATGGTCTCTGTCTCAAGCAGTGAGCTCTGCTGTTGTACTGACAAGCAGCCATATGGCCATCGCTGTGTTCCAATAAAACTTTATTTACAAAACAGATTAGCCTTGCAGGCTGTAGTTTGCAGTAAAGTGATGATCTGGGGTCTCACACACAGCAATCACAACAGCAGAATGTCTCAGTCATCTTGTTCTACAACTGAAAAACTTAATTTGAATTTTGTGACTTTATATAGCAGAGTTTATTTTAACCTAACGTTTTCTTCTCTGCCTGTCTTTGCAGAAAATTGATGCTTTGGGAAGACACTTTCTGTTTATTCTGTTTTCACGTGGCCCCCTGGCCCATTGCTACATGACTCTTGGTAGGCAGGTGTCCCAACGTGGCAAGAGTGAGCTTCTTGGAACTGGTACCCAAGGATATGCTAGAAGCCTGAGGACTGAGGTTTCTACTCCCCAGGAAGGGAAGAGAGGAAAGGTTTGATATTAGGAGTCCGCATGTGAGGCCAGCAGTAGCAATGACTTCTCCTATTTGCCAGGCTGTTATTTCAGGGAGACAGGAAAGGTGTGTCCATTTTACAGATGAGGAAAGCTGAGGTGCAGAAAGGCTCAGTGCCTCATCTACTGGCACTGTCCATCAGTGGCAGAGTTCAGAGCTCCAGCCCCAAGGGTACCTCCCTTCTGCCATTGTTTGTGTCAGAGGTGATGTCAGTATGGTCACTTGCCAAGACGGCCCTGCTTCTTCACTCTCCCTGTGCCATGCCCTTGGCCATGAGACCTCACCATGTCCCCAGAGGCAGAGGAGAGACAAATGGAGCTGCACAGGCCTTGTTCTGACCTACACCAGATCAGCCAACCCTGCCAACCCCTGGAGGAGTGGTGAGTCCTACTGCAATCAGCAGGGCTCCCCACTGACCCCAATCAGTGCTCACCATTGTGTGTCACTGAGGACTTGTGCTTGGTTGTTACACAGCATTATCAGACTTGCACTAGCTGATACAGTGGCTGGAAGCCGTTTGTGAACACTTGGGAGCGGTCGATTCTCCTCCCAGCCTCTGTCTCTGTGGACTCCTTGCCCACATCATTACTGAGGCTTGTGGGCACCGAGTCACCAACACCCTCCCTGGTCTCTAGGGGACTTGAGGTGTGAAGAGGCCTGGGGACTTTCAGGCTCATGGCAGAATAACATGGGCTTCACAGGCCCTCCTGTCAGACTCCTGGGTTTAAGTCCTGGTGCCACTTCACCAGCTCTGTGATCTGGGTAAGATTTTAAGACCATCTGAGACTCAGTTTCCTTCTCTCTCTCTTTTTTAAAATTTTGCGTTTGCAGTACCAGAGGTTGAACCACAGGCTTTGCATTGAACTATATGCCCAGTCTTTTAAATACATTTTTTTTTTTAATTTTGAGGCAGGATCTTGCTAAATTGCCCAGACTGGACTTGAACTTGCGATCCTCCTGCCTCAGTCTCCCAGAGTGCTGCGATCACAGGTGTGCACCACTATACTCGTATCAGTTTCCTCACCTGGAAAGGAGGATGATAATGAGCGTGGCCATGAGGAGTACATGAGATTGTGCAGGTGAAGCCCTGGTGTGGTGGTGGGCGCAGCTTTCCAGGTGCTCAGTACACCCCAGTTCTAGACACTGTCATTGGATATCTGGTGGCACTCTAGAGGGTCATTGGCATGTGGCGTCCTCAGGAGCCCCAGACCACTGCTCCGAGACCTATTTCAGCAGTGGTCGTACCAGTTTCCGTTCCCACCAACAGTGTAGAAGGGTTCCCTTCCCCCTGCAGCAGCCTCAGCGGCATTGGTTCTTATTTGATTTTTTTTGTTTTTGTTTTTGTTTTGTTTTGGTTTTTTGAGACAGGGTCTTGCTATGTAGTTCAGGCCGGCCTCAAACTCACTATGTAGCCCAGCCTGACCTCAGACTCGCAGAATCCTCCTGCCTCAGCCTTTTGAGTGCTGGGACTACAGGCCTGCACTATCATGTCTGGCTTTATTTGATTTCTTGATGGTAGCCATTCTTCCTGGGGTAAGATGGAAGCTTGGTGTTGTTTTAATTTGCATGTCTCTCATGTGGGCTGCATTATACTTGGTCTAGGTGAACTCTGGGGCCTCGAGGTGCCCTCACCTGGCCTCCGTGCCTCCTCATTGGCCTGTTCCAAGCCACCTCCACATGGCTGCTGGCTGGACACCTCAGTGTGACCCCCGCCATCATTTCCCCCCCGAACCTCCTGTGGCTCCCTACTGTCCTCTGCATAAGGTCCCAAGAACCCCGGTCACAGCACGAGTGCTTCCTCCAGGGCCTTTGCTGCTCTGTGCTGGGCTTGCAGGGACTGTTCCGGATATAGCACCGAAACTCTGCATCTTGGCAAACTCCTCAGTCCAGGGCAGACCAGGACGTCTGGTTTCCCTCTCCCTGTCCCGCCCAGGCCTCTGCTCTGCGGGACCAGCAGCTGTAGTCCCCGCCACGCGGGTGCTGTGACCTGGCTCAGGCCCTTCCCTCAGCCAGGAAAGCAAACCCTTTTGTTTTTACCTCTCATATCTATTAGGACTGTGCTGAGCTGCGAGGGACTGAAAACCCACTACGGAGGCTAAAGCAGTGTCAGCACGTGAGCCACATCGCTCCAGACCCTGAAGGTGAGCAGCTGAAACATTTTCCAAATCTAAAAATGCCTTTACAACATTTGCTGATGATCCATCAGGGAGTCTACGAGGGATCTTCTAGCCTTTAGTAACAGAGTTCTTATAGTTCTCTAAGGAGACAACCCTGTGTTTTCTCACGTCTCCAGATAGAGCCAAATTTGAAGGACTCCATCTTTCTGCTTACACTGGTTAGATCTTGGAACTCTGGAAATGGAGCAATTAGAATTTCAAGAAAGTTCTACCTGGAAAAATAAATTCTCTGACCTGTGTGCAGCACTTGAGAAGATGGAGTGTGAAGGGATGACCAAGGACAGCGCAGTTGGTAGTTCTGAGAATGAAATCCTTAAAGTGCGGAATTCTCTGCTAAAGAATTTTAAGTCAATGAAAGCACTTGGGATCGCTTTTCTTACTTTGTTTGGATCATCTTACGCTTGCGAGCAGGTGTTTTTGGCTTAGAGTTCTATCAAATCTGATACAAGAAACAGACTAACAGATGACCCGAGTGCTGTGTGTGTTGCTCTCTAACCAAGTACGAGCCAGTGTTTACAGATGATCAGCATGCTTCGGCCGTGAAGATCACATTCATTGTGCAGAAGCAGGCCAGATGCAAACTTTTACCTTCAGTAAAAAGCCCTTTGTATCATCGAAAGCTCTCTCATTGCATTTTTCTTTTAAGACAAAAAATGTTAATGTATGAGTTTTTTCTAAACTGTAGCCTCAGTATTCAGGTTTAAATGCAGTATTGGCACTTTGTGATAAATAAATGGGTTTTGGGCTGCAGTCTGGGCACTCAAGGGTCTCTAAAAGGTTTGCCGTCACTGGGCTAAAGCAAATGCAGATGTCTTTATTTCTTTATTTATTGCTTTACACATAGCAAGACATTCAAAGGGGGTGATTGCTGGCCTCAGATCTGCAACTTGATGGCATCTGAGCAATTGTCTCACCACAAATTGACTGCTTTAGCTCCAGCCACCACGTCCACATTCAAAGCAAGGGGCGAGAGTGCAGCATCGGCTGGGCCAGACGCCTTTTGCAAAGAAACATTTACTTTTTCTGCAGACTCCTTATAGTGCAGGACAGTAGAGCATGGTCGTCAAGTGTAGGAGCTCTGGAGCCGGATCACCAAAGTTTGTATCTCAGCTCTACCACCTCCTAGTGAAGCCCCCTTGAGAAGTTACTAGCCCTCCCTGATTCAGTTTTCTCATCTTTAAAATGAGGACGATGTTTTTATTTTTTAATTGTTTTTCGGTTACTGGGGATTGAACCCAGGGCCTTTGCACTAAGCCACATCTCCAGCCCTTGGGTTTCTTGTGTTAAGAAATTAAGACTCAGCTTGGGCATTGTGCCCTCTGCGAAGCCGCCCTGGATTCCCGCTGTTGGCTGACGCTGGTTTCGGTGCTCCTGGTCTGTAGTTCTGCTCTCACATGCACACCTCCGAGTCCTGTCCTGTGTCACAGGTCTGTGTCCCGCAGGACAGGGGTCTTGTCCTTGGGTCCCCAGGCCATTGCTAATTCCTGGGAATCTGCTTGAGTCCTGGGTGCAGGAGGCGTACCACAGTCCCCCGCCTGCTCCCAGAGCCCAGTCTGATGGGGATGCTGTGAGAGTGGCTGCAGCCAAGGACCTGTGAGGCGGCCAGAGGCTGGGTGCGGGCACCTGGCAGATCAGTGCAGTCTCAGGAGGACCCCACAGCAGGCCCCCCCACGGCAGGGGCAGGATGCCCACCTGAATGCCCCTGCTGGACACTGGGTGCTCCAATGTTCGGCCCTCTGCACCGCCTTGTCAGCCTTGCAGCCCATGCTTTGCGTCTGTTCTTGGGACCTTGCCCAGCTCTTTCTTGCTCTGGGCCTCAGTCTCCCTACCTGCCTTATGCAATGAAAGCTTTTCCTGGGTCAGGGCTCAGGCCAACAGTGTGGGGACTGTGCTGGGGGTGGGGTGTCAACGGTTGTCTGAGGTTGGCATCTCCTGTGGCCTCTCTGGGTGGGGGAGGCTGCCCCTGGGGAGACCCCATCCTTCCCTGCACCCAGGGCCCTGCGAAACCCACCAGACTCCTCGAAGGGGGGCAGGATGGGAGAAGCCATGACCTGGCCAGAGCACACTGGGTCACAGCTTGAGACAGAGGGACAAGTGTCTGCAGTGTCCTGTGTGTGTGGGGGGGTGCGGAGCCTGGAGCCTGAACCCAGGACCTCTGTGCTGAGCTACATCCCCAGCCCTTTGAAATTTTTTATTTTGAGATGGGGTCTTGCGAAATTGCTAAATTGTCCAGACTGGGCTTGAGCTTGTGACCCTCCTGCTTCAGCCTCCCAGGGTGCTGGGATTACAGGTGTGCAGTGCCTTTAATCCTGGCCCCTCAGAACACCCACATGGCCCCTGGAACTCCTGCTCCCATCACCCCCTCGCCCCCCGCAGTGGCTTCCTCCAAGCCCTCGCCAGTCGTCTGAGGATCCCTCTCTGTCCCCCGGTGTGGGACACAACAAGGAGACAACAGATAAGGTCCAGGCAGCTGGAGGGAAGGAGGTTTATTGTTGCGGGGGTTGGTGGCGGGACTCCTGGACGAATCACAGCTGCAGTTTCTGAAAGAGCAGAGGATGGGGTGAGGGACTCTGGGAGGCGCCACCTCCCTGTGGGTGGGGAGGGCGCCGCACAGCAGGCAGCCCCGGGGGCCAAGCCCGCGTGGACTGAGAGAAGGAAAGTGAATGGGGGGAGTGGTGAGGGTTGGGCTGCCGGGCGCGGGGTGGGGGTGCGGAGAGCGGCACCCACCTGGTTGATCCAGTCAAGGTAGGCGGACACGCGGGTGAAGACCACAGGCTTCTTGCGGGTGTTGCAGCCCAGCGGGGACCCGAAGCTGACGATGCCCTGCACCTGCCAGGACCCGTTCTCCGCCTGGCAGTTCAGCGGGCCGCCCGAGTCACCCTGCACCAGGTGGGCAACATGAGCCCTGCCTCCCCCAGAGGCAGGGGAGCAGCAGGGTGGGGGCCCGGCTGTCAGCCTCGGGACCTTTGTTTCAGGCTCAGCCTACTGTGTTGGCTTTGTTCTGGGAGGTCCTGGGCGTTAGACCAGCTCTTGGTTTGCCTGTGATCTTGGAATGATGCTAGGCTTCCCTGTGCCTCAGTTTCCCTGGATGTTCAGGCCACCATGCCTAAGCCTCTGTAAACTGCTCAGGATGGGAGGAGGCTGGGAGCTGAGGTGGAGGACTAGGAAGTGAGGTGGGAGTGGTGGGAAGAGGGTGGTGCATTCAGAAACAGGACAGTCCTTGGCTATCTTAGGTGTTGTGTGGTTCTGGCCAGACCCTGAGTCCCCCGTTCTCAGGGCTGGTGCTGCAGATGGTGGGCAGGATCATGTGCAGGGACTTCTGTGATACCTGTTCTGTGGCTCTTAGACTTAGTCTTCATGGCACCCCTGGGAAGTGGTTACTGTGGCCCCATTGTATGGATGGGAAGACTGAGGTTCAGAGAAAGCTTCACCAGCCCTCCCATGGTGACAGCTACATGGTGGCCTCGAGACTGGAACTCAGCTCCCTGGCTCTCACTGCATTCTGGACCAGGGACAGAGAGTGGGTGGAGAGGATAGGTTTCTCCCAAACCTGCTGGGTCCATGCAGGCCTCAGCCACCTCCCAGGGAAGGGTTGGCTGCATACTCTGCTTTGTGTTCTCCCTGTCCCCATGCACCTGGCCCCCCAGAATGGGGTCGGGGAGCACTCCACCAGGACTCACATTGCAGGCAGAGATGACACCGTCGCCTCCGGCACACACCATCTTGTCCGTCACCCGGAAGCCCCACCAGTCCCACCGGGAGCATGTATCGTGGTCCACCACGGGCTGCAGGCCCTGCTGTAGCACGTCGGCAATGGGGCCATTGGCTGGGGAGAGAGGGGCGGTGACTGGGGACTCGGCCTGGCGGGGCTGGCCCCAGCCCACCCAGGCCTGCAGGCGACAGAGGCTGGGATGGGACCCGGTCGCGTGCTGGCCACGACGCTGTGGGAACCGCACAGGTGCCGGTTGTCAGGAGGCTGGCGGAGCTTGGACCAGGATCACGGGAGAAAGCCCTCAAGGGGTAACTGCCCAGCTGGGTTGTCTTTCACTTAGATTTTGAGGGTTTTTTGCAGGGCTAGGGATTGAACCCAGGGCCTTCACACTGAACTACACTCTACCCCTTTTATTGTATTTTTTAATTTTGAGACAGGGTCTCACTAAGTTACTAAGTTGCTAAATTGCCCAGGCTGGGCTTGAACTTGTGATCCTCCTGCCTCAGCCTCCCAGATGGCTACCACACTTAGCTGCTTCTTCTTTTAGTGCTGGGGATGGCACCCAGGGCCTTGTGCCTACCAGGCAACCCTCTTCACTGAGCTCCGTCTTCCGCCGCTGGAGTCTAAGGGGTTTACTTGTCGGTTATCTCCTTGTAGGTCTCCACCTTCAGTAACCACCTTACAAGGTCTTTCTCATCCCAACGTAGTCTAAGAATTGATCTGTGTTTCCCTCAAGGGCTTCCGAGGTTTCATTTAATTGCAGTTGACCCTTGAATTCAGCTGAAGCTTCTTTGGGCATATGGAGAATCATATTATCTAATCCTCCACCCGCACACGGTTTATTTTAGTTTATTTTTATGGCACTGACAACATGCCAAGCTCTTAACCAGTCCTAATCTATTTGTTCCTCAGAACACCCACTACTTGCACTTGTTAGAGTCTGTCACACGGCACGTGCTTAATAAATGTTAGCTGTTATTATTACAAAGCATAAAAAGATGTGAACACGTTCGGGCAGAGAGGAAGAGGGGAGGGCAGGTGTGGGCCGATGCTGACTGTCAGCAACGCTTCCTCCAGGAAGGCTGCTGGGGTTTCCCAGGGTGTGTGGGGGGCTGTACTCACTCCACAGGCGGCCCCAGCCGGTGACGTAGCAGGGGTAGTCCTGAGGCAGCACGGAGCTCTCCTCAGGCAGGCAGGCCAGCTGGATGGTCTCACTCAGCTCCACGGGCTCTGCCAGCTTGATGAGGGCGATGTCGTTGCTGGAATTCGGAGTGCAGGGGTGAGTGGGGGGAAGGACCCCGGCACCAGCGCTGTGGGGCAGGACCGTGTGCTGGGGATCCCGTGGCGGTGGCCAGAGTCCTCTGAGAACAAGCTGACTGCTGGCTGCTGATTGGCCAGCCAATGTGGCAGAGGATGAGGGACCACCCTGGTGCCCACGGCCTCTCCTTTGGGGACATGGCATCTTGAGGGGCTTAGTGGGAAGGACCGGAGAGGAAGATGTGTCCATCCACATGGAGTTAGGCGGGTTGGGATTGTAGTGACCTAGGGCAGTCACGGATGCCTGTTTAATTTTTTCCTGCACTGGGGATTGAACCCTGGGCCCCTCCTTGCTCAGCCACTAAACTACATCCCCAACTCATTTTAAATTTTTATATTGACACAGTCTCACTGAGTTGCCCATGCTGGCCTCAAACTTAAGATTCTCCTGCCTTCCTCAGCCTCCTGAGTAGTTGAGATTACAGGCATGGGGCACTGCTCCTGACACCAGATGCCACTTAAATATCTTCAGTCACCAGAAGGAAAGCCGGCAACCCTGGACAGACCTGGTTTGATTCCTAGTTTTGCCCTGCACTGAGCTGTGTGACCCAGGACCTTGTCCTCACTCTCTTTCTGCATCATAGTTCCCTGTCCCTGGCTGTCATGAAGATGAAATAAAAAGCAGCACTGTATAAAGTGGGGGTCCCAGCTCAGCCTCTGGCTGGGCAAGGCACTCTGGGGAGCTTGGGGGAGCCCCTCAGCCAGCGGCACAGATGGGGTGTCACCTGCACTTAGTGTCTGCCGCTTCGCATCAGAGACAGCTCGAGCTGCGTGGAGGGTGGACGGGTCACCCTCATCCTGTGTACCCAGCCCCGCGGTGCCCGGGCAACTGGCACTCACCGTGCCAGGAGGGTGCTAAATTTCTCATGGACGTGGATGGTGTCCACGCCCACAATCGCCGAGCCCGGCTCGTCTGCCACTGTCAGGTCACTCTTGCCCAGGGCCACGCGGTAGGTGAAGGATTTGCTGGTGGCAGAAGGGAAGCGGGTCAAAGTGAAGCCAGCAGGGGGCAGCATGACCCAGCCATTCAGGCTTGTCCTGACCCTTTGCAGTAGGAGGGGAAAGGACGTGAGCTCCCCCCACCTCTGGCTCAGATTGTGGCCTTGCTCTTGCCACTGGGAGCCCTGGGCCTCAGTTTCCTCATCTGGAAAGTGGGGCAGTATTGAGGCTCAGGTCCCAGAGCTGCTGCAGGTGACAAGTCCAAGTCTCTTGTCCTCTTGCTGTCTCCATAGCGCTCTGGCTACCTTACTTCCTCTCTCACTTCCTCTGCTCCGCCCTGGCCTCCTTTTCCCTCCAGTTTTTATCAACATATGTTTGCAGTACTTAATGATTACATTCCTCATGCAGGGTTGGTACATGCACTAAATTTGTCATTAAGCATTTTAATTTTTTTCTTGCAGTCCTGGGGATTGAACCCAGGACCTTGGTTACACTAGGCAAGTGGTATACAGCTGAGCTACATCCCCAGCTGCCCTGGTCTCTTGTAGACCCTGTTCTCAACTCAGCTGTGTGAGTTTCTTAAACAGACAGTAAGCCACCGATCACCCTTTCCTCGCCCAGAGCCACGCCGCTTTCTCCTCTTTCCTCTGAGTCTCTGCTGGTATATCCCCTGCAGTCCCCTTCAAGGTAGATAGAGACCCCTCATCCTTTCTGTCCTCTTGCCAGGTCCTCACTGCTGCTCACTATGTTATATATTTACTTGTTTAATTGTTTCTCTGACTATGTCTTCTCTGCTGTGTTTCCTGGCACATGGTGGGTGCCCAAGGAGTGTCCGTTGACTGCATAATGAACAGCTGTTTGGTGGATGTGGGTAGCTTGGCGAGTCCCAGGCCTGGAGTGTGCTCCGACTCCCGCCCAGGGAGATGACCGGTCCCGGGGGCGGCACGCACTCACTTGATGCAGTGGGCGGCGGTCAGCACGTGCTGGCTGGTGACCAAGCTGCCGCCACACGTGTGCCTCCACTCATCATCCTTGAGGTACTGCAGGGAGACCTGCGGGGGGCGGGGCTGCGTGTGAGCCTGAGCTGCGGTCACCGCCACCCGCGCTGTGCCGCAACGTGCTCACCTGCCAGGGCCAGCTGTGGGGAACGGCGTTGTCTCCACCCACCACCCTGACAGACACATTGGGCCGGAAGCTGGGGACTCCGCAGCTGGAGGCTGGGGAGACAGGAGGGCGCGTAGATGAGGGGCGCGGGTGGGGGAGACATGGGTGTGATTTTTACCATGTGGCTTGGGAGGGCACTTAGGTCTCTGGGCCTCGACTTCCCTTCCTGCGAAGTGGGGGGATGGCACTGACTTGGCGAGTTTGTCCGGAGAACTACATTAGACCAGGTGTTTACAGAGTAGCAGGAGCTCAGTGCACAATGGATGCTTCAGACAGTGAAGTGGACAAGCAAGTGGCTGTCATATGTGGGCGCCTGGGGTCGCAGTGTAATGGGGGAGAAGGCCGAATGTGAAATCCAGAGTACTCTATGGTAAGACAGACCTGGCTCCGCCATAACCAGCCGTGTGATCCTGGGCGACTCCCTGAGGCTCAGTGTCCCCATCTGTAAACTGGGGACACACACAGACCCTGTCTTTCAAGGTTACCTTGAGGATCAGATTAACTCCAGACTGTGAAGGGCTCAGCATAGTGCCTGGCAAACAATATACACATAGTAAACAGGAGCTGCTATTATTACTGTTGTTGTTGCTGTTGTTGGCTGGAAGGACTCTCAATTAAGTGCTCTCATCTGCCCAATAAACCTGCACGATGGAGAGAGACCGAGGGATTTGAATAGCTCCTGCAGGGAGCAAAGGAGTTTAAACTGGGACCTTGATCCCAAAACGAGGGAGCAAAGATTGCCAGGAAAGGTAACACTTCTGTGTCCCTGCCTTGCCCAGCGCTTCCCGCACCTCGTCCCCCAGCCTCACCCCTTTGGGGCCGTGAGAGCAGCCACTTGTGGGCACACAGCTGCTCTGTGGCAGGCCCACATTGGACCCAAAGTGTGCTTCCTGCAGAGCTGAGGGCCCTGGGTGGGGGGCTGCCGGGGTCCCGCCCCCGCTTACCAAAGGCCAGGAGCGCGGCGAGGACGGCGAGACCCAACATGGTGCAGGCTGGCAGGATTGCCTGGCCGTTTAGGCCGGTGGGGCACTTATAGGCCGGAGCAGGTGAGCCCTGCAGGCCAAGGCCGGCCGCCCTGGGAGAGAAACCTGTCGGACAAGGCCGTCTCCCTGACCTTGGGGGGTTACTGTTTAATTTGGGCAGGAAACAGGGCTGACTTGGAAGTGCGGCTTTCCAGAAATCCCAAGACACCACATTCTGAAGGCCGTGTCTTTGGGCGGCTGGCTCACTGTGCTTGGAGTGTATTCTTGTTTCTTCTCTCTACCTCGTTCTTTTTGGTTATCAGTTATTGGGCATCTACTAGGTCTATGGCAGGTCGTGCTCGATATTTCTTACATGATCTCGTTTAATTCTCCAGCAACATGAAATGGATGGGTGAGGATGTAGATTCAGGGAGGGTAGGTGACCGTCGGGGTTACTCAGCTGGGCAGCGACACAGCTGGGCTTTGAAGTCCGACCCCCAGCACTGGTCTGGGCCTCCTGTGGAGATCCCAGCTTCCTTGTCTCTACAGCACTGTGACTTTTTCTCTCCTCCCCGGCTTGTGTCACCTGGCCTTGGTACTCCCCTGCCTCACTCTGAGGGTGGGGACAATGCTCAAACTCAGGTGACCCTGGACGGTGCTTTGGTGGGCCGATTTCCGCCTTGCAGCCAGCTTAGATGTGGGTCCTTAGTCTTCCCATCCCTAAAGTGGGCAGATAGGACCAGACAGACTCTCTGAGTTGAACATCAAGGCCAGCGGCAGATCTGGGTTTATGGCGCTTGCTGTGAGTCAAAGGGCTGTGTGTGCAGAAGTGCTAGACAGACACCCTGGCGGATTGGAGCCAGCCCATTCCTCCAAACATTTGTTTTTTGCTTTTTTGTTTGTTTTTTGCACTCCTTGGGATTGAACCCAGGGCTTTCACACTGACCTGTGTCTCTAGTCCTTTTAAAATGTTTTATTTTGCTAAGTTGCTAAGTTGCCTAGGCTGGGCTTGAACTTGTAACCCTTCTGCCTCAGCCTCCCAAAATGCTGGGATCACAAGTATGTGCCACCATGCCTAGCCTGAGCTTCTGTTTTAATTCTTTTGCTCCAAGGCCCGACTTTAGCCTGCTCTGGTAGATTCTGCAATTCCTCGCCCTTCTCGTGCCCCGCCGAGTTCCCCTTGGAATATTTTTCTGCGTTGCCAAGTGTTAACGTGACACAAACAGCGATGGCCCTAACTGCACTGGGAAGGAGGCACTGGAGGAAAACTGTAATTTTGCAAGTGTTCACAGAGAAACTGACCCTTTTTAGAGGGTGGGAGGTAGGAGGTTGCTGGTTGCTCATGATTTAGGGCAATTTCCTTGTTGTGGGATGTCTACCAGCCGGGGCCCTTCTGGAAGGCGGCACCAAATAACTGTCCCCAGAGAAACCCACCGCTGCCTTCCTCCGCCGCAGATGCCAAAGACGGGTTGGTGAGGGCTGCGGCAGGGTCGGGCTACCCCACAATGGAAGGAAAACCCAGCTTTATTTTTTCCCCACTGGGTGACTTGGTGACTGTGGCTTAACTTCTCTGTGCTTTCACCGCCTCCTCTGTAAAGTGGAGGTAGGCAGGTGCGCTGGTGCTCACCTGTAATCCCAGCTACGTGGGAGGCTGAGACAGGAGGACAGGAAGTTTGCGGCCGGCCTAAGCAACTGAGCAAAGCTCTGTCTCAAGGTATCTTTAAAAGGGCTAGGATTGTAGTAGAATGGCCCTGGGTTTGAGGCCTACTATGGAAAGCGAGAGAACAAGAGAGAGAGCAAGCGAGAGAGAATGAATAAGAGAAACTTAACCGTCACTGATCCCTTTAGCCTTCTGGGGCCCCTTCTTCAAAATACATGATTAAAAGTTGTGTTGTTTTATGACTGTATGAATATAAAATCATAACTTTTTCCTTATTGATTTTAAAGAACTCAAAGCATTTTTGTGGGCCCTCCACTTGGCTCCTGTACCTGCCAAGTGGACAGTGGTCCCGAGTGAGGTCACCTGTGACCGGATGGCAGTGAGGTTGGGGGCCTGATGTGGGACATCCCTGCATCTTCTCTGGGCCTGAAGCCTCCAGCATGTCCTGGGAAGCCAGGAGGAAACCGCCTCTGCCCGGAGCCATGGGGTAACGGGACCTGCCCGGTGCCAGCTGGTCAGAGGATGCTGCTAGCCCAGTGGCCCAACACTAGATTGGCCGAGGCAGGAGCAGCCCTGGGTTGGTGGGCAGAGGGGAGCCCTGGGAAGGGGGCCCCTGTACGGGAGGAGTCAGAGCTCTGGATTCATTTGTGCATTTAGGGACAGGACTGCTTTGTTTGCCTCACTGTGAGGCACCAACGTGCTACATACAGAAACAATATTTGATTCACTCCTGACACTTGCTTAGCACCTGCTGTGTGCAGGCAGGCCCTGTGCTGGGTTCGGGCATAGAACTGAGTCCCTGCTCAGCCCCGGGAGCTTCTGGGGGGTGGGCCAAGGGCCAGGCTCTGAGGTCCGCTGTGGGTGGCAACTGAAGGGTGTGGCTAGGAGAAGGTTCCTTCCCTGCAGATTCCATGTGCACAACGAATCCCACCTGTGGAGCTGAGCCCGGGGTTTCCAGGGCCTGGAGCGTGGCCTCCGGGATGTGCAGCCCCAGTAGCGCGGAGCTGTCAAATACAGGTTGTGCTGGAAAAATGAGCATGGGAAATGTGGCAGAGGTGGTCAGATGGTGCCCTGGGCTCGGCAGAGGTTGGAGGTGGTGAGGGCCTGAGAAACCAGCAGGTGCCATGGACAGGACCACCTTGCTGGGCGCTGGGACGGGACTCTTGGGCGGCAGCTGTTGCCCCTCGGATAAGGCCCGTGGAGGGGGGTGATAAGGGCCGGAGGGGCAAGTGGAAGCTTCAGGGGATCGGAGGGGCTTTGGGGGCACACTAAGGGCTTGGTTCAGTGTTCGGTGACGGGGCTGGGACCCGGGGGAAGCAGGGGGGCTTCCTGAGAAGATGGGGCCTGGGGAGGGTTTTAAGGAGCCAAGTTCGCAGGTCCCTGGACCACTTACGGTCTCTTTGTTCCTCAGTGCCAGTCCCTCCCCCCAGGGCTGGCAGTGGGGCGCTGTGCGGGCCCAGCCTCTTAGGGAGGCCTGTCTGATTCCGGGGTTCAAGGCTGTGTTCAGCACCAGCAGTTTGGACATCAGCTGTCCCCTGCAGTTTGTCCCTTTCCTGAGTCCCTTCCTACCAGCCCATTAGGGATTCTGAGGTCCTTCCTTTGGGCGAGGTGGGCTGAAAGGGCGCGCTTAGCCTTGTCTTGCATTGGTGGCCATGGAGTGGCACCTCCAGCCTTGCCCAGGCAGGGCCCTGAGGAAGCCAGAGGGTGCTGCAGTACCAGCTACAGCCACCCGGGGGCAGCAGTGCCTATCTTAACCCCCCAATCCCCCCCTACCCCACCTTCCAGGGAAGACCATGAGACCCTGCTCTGCGCTGGTATTGAACAGGCAGGGCCTTGGGGCCCAGAGGACACCTGATCTATCCAGATCCACACAGAGAACTTCTGGTCCCAGCCCTGGGTGTTGCCAGATGCCTGTGCATAGCAGGAGGGACATCAGTGCTGAACCCTGGAGTCCTAATGCCACTTAGGGACGAAGAGTGAACATTTACGAGTGATTTAGGTGAACAGTGTGTTCAGTTCTAACCATGAGATCAACGGTATTGTTGCTATCTGAAAGGTGAAGAAACCGAGGGCGAGAGATGACAGGGGAGGCAGCTAGTCGCTGCCACCTCGGGCCAGGTGCAGGCTGTGGACAGGCACCTGGGCACCAAAGACCAGCTTCTCTAGCGTCCTGTCTGGCCCACCCCACACTCAGGTGACCTCACCTTGTCCCCACCTTTCCCACCCTCCTGCCCCACTGACCAGCAAGAATCACACACACATAAGAATATACAATTTTATCTTATTTTAGTTAAAAAAAATAATCGTACCACCAAATGAAGAAGTAGCTTTGGGGGGGGTGAGAACGAATGAAAAAAAATATATAAAAAGCAAAAAGCCAAAAGAAAAAAGAGATTTTATATTCATCTGTATAAACACATCCTCTAAGGCGAACGCAATCCAGGGCGAAGGCCGCCGCGTGGGGCCCGGCACGGCCGACGTTCTGCAGGTTCTGAGGCCAAAAAAATAAAACCTCTTCAAGCCCCCGAGAGCTCTGGGGGCTCCTGGGGCGTAGTACTAAAATAAAGAGATATTGATCAAGTGTAAAAAGCAGTGACGCTGCCGTGACGCACACTGAAGTTGCATAACTGTGGCCTCGACGGCCGTTCACTTGTCTGGACTGGGTCAGGGTCACAGTTTCACGACACAGCAAGACAGATACACACACACAGACACACACACAAGCGAGCCAGCAGCCAGTGATGGGGCCTGGCCACGGCCCCTCCGGCGATGGTGCAGGGTCCCCATGCTTCCCAGGGGCGGGCGGGACAGGCGGGAGCCGCTGGTGACCAAGCAGGGGCATCACTCGGGAAGGAGGGTGTGAAGGGGGCCAGGCCTTACTCCCTGGAGGTGGCGGCGGGGCAGACACTTGCAGTCCATCTCAGGGGTCCTGGGAATGGAGGTGAGTGACGGTCTCCCCGCTAGGGCCCCAGTCCCTCCTCCCCGCCCCGCTCTCGCCCAGGACCTACTGGCTGTTCAGGGTGTTAGGGAGGTGTGTTCCTGCCCCCCAGCCTTCCTGCCCATGGCCCCACGGCAGGCCTGGCAGAGTGTGGGCCCGTGAGGTAGATTGGCACAGCGGCCCCTCACCCTGCCTGGCTGGGGCCCATCTCCATGTCCCCACAGGGTGCCAGGGCCTGGGTCCCTTCACTAGAATAGAAGCCCTCCCATTCCAGCAGACAGAGGGGCAGAGGGGAGGAAAAGGCCTGGGGCAGGGTTTTCCTGTGCCTGCCGGGGCCCCCATGGGTCCTGCTCTAAGGCTCTAAGGCGACAGCCGCAATCCTTCTCCCATCTGCTGCTCCTGTCTGGTAAGGGGCTGTCAGGGGCCCCGGGCAGGGCAGTCTGTTGGTCAGAGCAGGTGGATGGGACAGGGGATGGGCGAGGGGGCAGGCACGCGGCACAGAGGAACCTTGGGCTGGGGTGCGAGGTGCAGGGGTGGCCAGGGAGGGCCGGGCCAGGCAGGGGTGGTGCTGGGGTCGCAGCCCCGGGATCAGCGGAAGGGAGCCGGCAGTTGGCGGGCAGCGCGTGAGACCCCTGGGCTAGCTCCATCACGATTTAGGTTTTTAGTAGTGGTCCCGCACTCGCCTCCCAAGCGCCACCCTCGCCCTCCCTCGCCTGCCCGCTGGCCCCCGGGCAAGGCTGGGCAGTGGCTGAGGCTGTGCTACTTGAAGGTGGACTGCAGCTCCTTGAAGGCTGCTTTCCGCTGCTTCATCTCCTCGGCCTGCTTCTTCCTTTCTTCCTGCTCTGCCTTGATCTCCTCCTCGAAGCGGCTGGACACGTTGATGGCCTGCACCTGGGGCAGGGCGGCTGGGGTCAGAGCAGGCCTCCACACGGGGTCCTTTCTGCATCCCACCTGGCCACACATGTGGTGTGCCGCACGCGCAGCTCTCTGAGCCTCGGTTTCTCATTTAGCACCTGGGGGCCCGAGGCTCTCCCCGTGCCGTGCTGAGGATCAGCATCCCTGGGGAACGCGCAGGTCCAGGCCTGCTCTGCTGGCCGGGGCCCTCGCTCCTGGACAGCCCACACCCACCCACAGGAAGTCAGTGCGGACAGTAAGGGGGCCGTGAAGCTGAGTTAACCAGGGCTCGGGGCACATCCGCCGGGTCCACACAGTCCTCGGGCTCCTCACCTTGGCCTCAAAGAAGCTCTTGGCGCCCTTGACGCCCTCGGTGGAGACATCGATCTCGGAGAGGCGGGCCAGCACGTGCAGCCCGCTGTCTTCCTGCAGCTCCCCAGCTGCCGCCTTGCGGAAGATCAGGAGGAACTGCGGAGGGCGGGTGCATGGTGTCAGGAGGGGACCACTGGGGCCAAACCAGGCCCAGTCTTAGGCTTCCCCCGACTGAGAGCTGAAGAGCTGAGGTCTCTCCCCTCTGTGCCCCTAGCCCTCCCTCTCTGAGCCTCAGTTTGCCCATCTGCACAATGGGAGGCCAGGTGACTCATCTGCTTGTCCACACTCAGCTCCCACTGACAGCCAAAACCCACTTTTCATCTCCCAGTGGTCCCCTAACAAACATTCTATTCTTCTTCTACAAGAAAGGCTCAGAGATAGAAGTTGCTGGAAGTCTCAGTGCCTGGAGGATCCTCTTTCTCCAAACGGCTCCCCAGGCGGCCTGCACCTCCCTGCCCTGCTCCCCCGATTCCATTAGCTTCCGGCTGGCTCTCTCAGGCTAGGACTCTCCCAAGGGCGGCCCCATGGTCCCTTAGGCTCGAGTGTCACTGTGGTCTGGCTTTGAGTCCCCATTTCCTTCCAGGAGAACAGGCATGTCCACAGCTCCTGCCTCAGCGAGGACCAAGATCCTGAGTGTGAAGTCACCCAGCGCCGTGGCCAGTCCTGTGTCACTCGGGGACAAGGGAGCTGGGCTCCCGCTGGCCACTGAGGCCTCAGGTGCAGCCCCTGTGGGGAGAGGGCTGGCCAGGGCTCACCTCCCGGAAGCTAAGCTTGCTGTCGAAGTCCTCGTCCACCTCTTTGATCATGTTCTTCAGGCCCAAGTGGGTCTGGGGAGCCCCAAGTTTCTCCATCATGAGCTTCAGCTCCATCAGATCGATGAAGCCATCTCGCCCGGCATCGTACCTGTGGGTGCAGAGGGAGACCTGAGGACACCTCGGTACACTTTATACCTGACTGGTCAGACGCCACCCGCTTAATGCAGGGAGCCTGGGGGTGCCTCCCCTCCACCGTGTCATCTGTCACAACCGGAGGGACCTCAGCCCAGGCGGAGTCCTGATACATGGCTCAGCTCCTGCTTGGTTACCTCTAATGACGGGAGACTCACCATTCTGCCTGGCAGCTTCTGCATGTTGAACAATGCTAACTTTTTGCTAAGTCTGCAGCAGAAGGAAGCTGAAACCACAGCCGACCTGTGCTGAGGTGACATGAGTGGGTGGGAGACAGAACCCACATTCCATGGGGTGTGAACCCAGCTCTGAGACGTGCTCTCTGACCATCTCTAGCAGCTCCTGGCTATGGGCATCCCTGTGAACACTTGAGGGACCTCTCAGCCCACTCTCTGGCTCCACTTCCGGTGGTGGGGCCTGTGGGCTGGGGCTGGCGAGTCCACCTGACTGCAGCATGGTGGGCAGGGCAAGGCTTGCTGGGGGGGCCGTCCTGTGAGTTGCAGGGTGTTTGCGGTGGGTTCGTCCTGTGTTGTGACAGCCCACTGTGTCTCCAGGAATCAAGACATGTCCCCTGGGGGACAAGATCACCTCCGAATTGAGAAGCGGGCCACAGAATGTGAAAGGTGGCCTGTTTTGTTTTTCTGTGCTGGGGATCAAACTTCAGGCCCCCAGTTTATGCTAAACCCCTAGGGCAGGGAGGGTAAAAAGTACCTAACCGGAGCTGCAGGTGTGGAATGAGTAAATAACCCACCTACGCCTGTGGGTCTCCACCTGCCTTTGTCAAGGAGGGACAAGAGGCAGGGTCAAGGGTCACAGCAGGAGGGGCAGGCCCGGGTGCTGCGGGAAACAAGCTGCGCACTGAGCCCCAGAGCCCCAGGGAGCGGCAGAGACCCAGGCAGCCTGGCACAGGGACAGCGATACCAGGCCTCCACCCCGTACCCCTCCCTTCTCTCTTCCACGCCCAAACTGCCTGGCGGAGACACAGGGCTGGGTGGGGGTTGAAACGCCCCTCCTGCCTCCCTGTGGGTGTGTGGGCTTGAGGCAGCCTCCAGGCCCATCCCTGGGGGAGGGAGGAGATACCGCCTGCAGGGGCACACAGCCCTCTTCTCAGGCTGTCCCAACACCTGCCCTGCCTGTCTCCTGGGACAGCTGGGGAGGGAGCGTGGTGGCAAGCAGGCTTTCCTGTGCCTAATGCAAACTTGGGCAGGCCTGGAGACCTCCATCCTGGGGACTTGGCCATCCCGTACGAACACATGTCTCATTCCTGGGCCGCCTTTGGGCTCCCAGCTCCCACTCCCTTCTCTAGTTAGAGGCAGCTGCTTCCTGGCATCTGCCTTTGTGCTGGAAAATTCACTTATTTAAGCTTCGCAGTAACCTGCCCAGAGTCACACGCAGTCGGGAAGGAGCTGGGCATCCACCCCAGGTCCGCCGCCGGGGTTATAAACCGGCCTATTTGCCCTGTGCCCAGTCCCCTGCCTGTGTCCGGGGGCCAGCTGCAGATCGCAGACCTGTCTGCCTGGAGTGGAGGGGTGTAAATAGTTCCCTAGCAAGCAAGTCAGTGGTTGGAAGTGATGGCACTTGGGAACCCTGGAGGGAACATGGGGTCCCCAGGCTGCCTTCCCGCCCCAGGGGAGAGGGGTGGGTGGGGCAGACAGGCCAGAGGGGCTGGAGACCTCCGCCTGGAGGGACTTGGGGGTGACAGTGGAGTCGTTCCTTCTGGCTCTGTGGCGCCTGGGCAGCAGAGGGTCCGGGCGCATCACACACCCTCCTGTACCCCTCAGACGCACCAAGCCCCCGCTTCTCTCTGGACTGAGTCCAGGGCTGCGGGAGCTGGCCGCCCATGTTGCAGGGGCCCATGGCAACACCTGTAGATGTTTTGTCCTCTTCCTGGGGACGGGAGCTCCTGGCATCTGGTGGGCCTAGGCCAGGACGCTGCTGAACATCACAGTGCACTGGACAGTCCCCGCCTCAGAGGACCCAGCCCTGTGTGTCAGCACACTAAGGTTTAGAAGCCCTGACGTGCCGGTGCCGTTCAGGAGGTCGCTGTGAGGGCTGACTGAGCTCAGACTTGCTAAGCACTTAGCAAAGATCCCGGCACCCAGAGCTGGCTCTGTAAGCGGCAGCTATGCCACTCTCCACTCGAGTGAGATTTAATCTGTTGGGACTCAGACCCAGCCCTCGCATGGTGTCCCTCAGCCTCTTCCCTCTGAGCCTTAGCTGTCTTCACTGCGCAAGCCTACCAAAGCCACCACCAGCAACTCAGTCTCGGAGGAAGTGCAGATAAAGCGCCCAAACTTGGAAGGAAACTTAGGCTCTGGATCCCTGTTCCTGGCAGCTCCCGGGCCTGGCTGGGCTGAGGCTCAAACTGTGGTTTGAACCGCCGCCTGTATCAATCAAGGGCCAATCAATTACCGGGGCTGGGCTCCGTCCCTGGCAGGCTCTGGTCCCCAGAGGGACAATGCAGGGGCTGGCCGCAGTGCCAGCACATTCATCCCCAAGGCCAGGTGACAGAGGGCTGGGAGATGCCTGGTACCCCAAGAGGAGGCAGCCTTGGAGGGGGTCGTTCCCACAAGGCCCCCGGGAAGAGATATCGCCATGCGGCTTCGGCTCTGAGGGCCAGCCGGGTTCAGGGTTAACTCGACGGCAGATGGCCTTGAAGCAGTGTGCTCAGACTGATCTGGATCTGATCCCTGGCTCTCCCACCTGCTGGCTGCTGACCCTGCACCCACAAGCCTCGGTTTCCCCATGCACATCAAGGGGCTCACACGAGGACTGAGATGAGAATTAAGATAGAAACTTCATACCCTTCGCTCGAATGTGGCTCATGGGAGACACACATACATGCTAACAGCACCAGTCATTACTGCTGTCCTTATCTGCCTTTAGGGTTATTTAAAAGTAAATTCAATTATGGATTTAAAATGGCCAGCACATAGTCAGTGCTTCAAATTTGTTAATTTTATTATTATAATGATGGCTGGCTGTTATATGGACTTTTTTTTTTTTTTTTCCCAGTACCAGAGATTGAACCTAGGGCCTTTGAGCTACACTCCCAGCCCTTTTAAAATTTTTTAAATTTTGAGACAGGGTCTCACTAAATTGCCCAGGTTGGGCTTAAACTTGCAATCCTCCTGCCTCAGCCTTCCAGAGTGCTGGGATGATAGGCATGTGACACAACACCCAGATACTACATTAAGTACTTTACCCATATAGTATTTTAAAATGATGATATTGGTAATGATGATTAAAGGTGCACTGGCTTCTCCCAGGGGCTCTGGTCCTGACAGTGCTGGGCTGGGGGGAGACTCAAGGGGTCTGGCCTGGTCCCACAGCATCTCCCTACTAGGCCTGACTGAAAGATCCCAGCAACCTGGGAGTGGTGGGAGGGCAGAGGCCATGGGACAGAGCGAGGGGCTCATGCTGGATGGCTCTCCTGTCCCTCTGTTTTCCCTCTTCGAGTAAGAGATGTGACCAAGGGGGATACTGTCACTGTGCAACCTGCAGGTAGACAAATCTGGCATGTCCCTGGCTGGGTGGCCCTCTCTTCCAGTGGCCTTTCCCCTGAGCTAGAACTGAGGCTTAGGGGGTCCAGTAAAAGAGAGGTCACCCCCAAGATCCATCCACGGTCTCCATCTGGTTCCCATTACAGAGGGGACTGCGGCCCAGAGAAGGGCAGCCAGCACCCTGGGGCCCAACATCGGGGGGGACTTCAGGATTCTACTAGGTGGAAGCTTTCCTTCTCCCCCTCCCTGGTCCATGGAGGGTCCCACAGTCCTGAGCTTGGGGGACCGGGGAGGCTGGGCTGAGAGCCCCGTGTGGGCCTGTGCGGGAAACCAATGCCATCCAGTGGGATGGGCAGCAAAGCCTGCAGGCTGGGAGTTCAGCACTTTTCTCCGCCCTGGAGGGAGGCTGCAGGGCCTGGCACCACGCCCACATTCCTACCCGCCTCCCCTGAATAGTTCTCAGCAGGGAGGGCTCGGCAGCTGCTGCTCTGGATGCTGGGGACAAAATCCTTCCCATCCCCCCTCGAAAGTACCACACTGGCTGCCACCCAGACAGACCCCGCCCTTGGGTTGAGATCCATCCCACCCAGCTGGCTGCTTCTCTGCTGCTGGACCCTAGCACTTCTGAATACAGGGATACTGGTATCGGTGTCCTGGCCCTGCACCCATACCCAGGCCTGTGTCTTCACACCAACATGGTCAGTACTGGCTGCTCTCTATTGAGCCCTCCCAATGCCACGTGCTTGGCACCAGATCTTCAAGAGAACTCTGCGAAGCAGGCATAAACATCCCTGTTTAACAGAGGAGGAGACTGAGGCTCTGAAAGGAAGTGAAATGGCCAAGGTCAGAAGTGACAAGGGTGCAGGTGGGACTCAAACCAGGCCTGACAGAAAACGCGCCACATCCTGCTGCCTGCAGACTCTGTAACAGAGCTCTTCAGGGTTGGAAGGGATATTGGAGGCCATTTCATTTAACCCTTCGAGAGGATCAAATTCTCAATGCAATTTTCCTGCTTAGTGTCTTGATTACCTTTGAAGACGGGATGCTCACTGTTTCCATTTTGGCAGTGTCTCCTACGGCCTGATGTCAGAATGAAGCAGTTATCACAGCTGCTTCCCAGGGAGAGGGGAGCAGCTGGTTTAGGAGCAAAAGGGACCCCAATTCTGTCCTTTATGCTGCCACTCTAGGCCTTTGCTGATGGCCTTCTGGGGGTGCAGATGCTGGAGAGGGTGTTGTTTAATGGCTCAGGAGCCTGCAGGCCCACCTGGCTTTGGACTCAGCATTCGTTTCCTATTGTTAATAACTCCCTTTGAGTAAACGGAGTTATGGATATAAAATAGGCAGCACATAGTAGGTGCTTAAAACCGATGAACTCCATTATTGTATCGGTGGCTGTTATACCAGTCCTCCCCCTTCCTGCCTTGGGGAGGTGCCAGTGTCTACTCTGTGTCCTGAGAAATGGAAAGGCAGGTTCCTCGGGGCAGGAAGGCTCTAGATGACAGAAAACTTCCTGGCCTTGTCAGCTGTTGTGCCCGGCCTGGCCCTCCCGCCTCCCCAGGAGGGACGCCAGGCTGGCATCGGGTGCTGCTGCGGACCATTCAAGAGGGCCGGTTCTGTGCCACCCCGAAGCCTGACCCCAGGGGAAGCCCCCTCGCCACTTCCCCGGTCCTGTCTGGAGAATGTGACCTTGACCTGCTGCCCTGTGACAGCCAGGGGCGCGGGTGAGGGAGAGAACCAGGGCATGGCGCTCATCACTGCCCCACAGCTGTTCCGCGTCTAGGCGCGAGGGTGGGAGTCTGGGATGACAGTGATTTGCTGGGGGCCCTCAAGGCTCGGGGACACCCTAATCTTGTGTTCAACGACACCCTCATGCTGAGCCACAACCGGGAGGGCTGGCCCCTCCCCCCCGCCTCCTTCCTCACCTGCTCTTCCTCACAGTGGTGCTTATTATGATACTGATTAGAAAGAGCATTTATTGAATGCCTAATATAACCCCCGTCCATTACTGTGTAGCGTAATGTTGACTCATCTTAGTATCCTGAACAGCTGAGACAGATGAAGTAACCTACTAAGGTTGCCCACAGGTCACCCTTAGGCAGGTGGCAAGGAGAGGCTGTGGGTTGGCCTGGCCACACCTGGGGAGTCTGGTTAAAATGCAGATTCTGATCTGGCAGGTTTGAGGTTCATGGGGCCTCTGCATTCCTAAAGATCTCTCAGGTGCGGCGGACAGGACTGACAGACCCAGGTTAAATCCTGCCTCTGCCCCTTACTAGCCGTGTGACTCGCATAAGCCTCCTGAGACCCAGTCTCCACGTCTGTAATATGGGTGATGGTAATCTGGCAGGATAGTAAGCAAAGACTGAACAGCCGTCTGATGGGGGCCGAGTATTAGGAGGGAAGCCGCCATGCTCAGGACTGCCCAGGCCTGGTCCTGTGCAGCTGCACCTGCTGAACCCTCCTCTGCTCTCCTTGAAGGCGGAAGTCAGCCAAGGAGAAGGCGGCAGGGCAGCTGAGGGAAGTTAGCTGTGGGAGGGTGTGGGGACCATCCCTGCTGAGGCAGCAGATGACTCCACCTCCTCTGGCTGGAAAGGGCCCCTGACCTGCCTGGAGGCAGCAAGCCTGGGCTCCTGAGTCCGGACTCTTCCAGCCAAAGGCAGGCCCGGGTCTGGCACCCAGCTAGCAGGAGCAGAGTGGACAAGAGGAAGAAGAGACAGCAAAGGTAGGCAGGAGAGTGCAAGCCAAGGGGACCTAGAAGTCCCCAGAGGAGGGCAAGGGGTGACTCAGATACAGACCGGAAGTGGGAGGAACAGAGTGAGCCCAGGGCCAGGAAATCCTCCCTCCCCAAGAGAGCCGAGCTCTGGGCTGCAGCGGGCAAGGATCCAGTCTCTGCCTCCAACAGGGCTCACTGAGGCTCTGGAGGTGTCCTCACCCCCAACCAGAATCACAGTCCACTTGGCCGCTGGGGGCTCCCCGCAGGTGCACCTGGTTCTAATTGTGCCACAATTTAAAACCTTGCACAACCCCTTTGAGCTTCCATTTCCTTATCTGTCAGGTGGGGAAGATGATCACAGCCGCCTCCCAATGCTGGTGTGAGGGTTAAAACTGATCCCCACAGAACACAGACCTGTTCCTTTGGTGGCGGCAAAAAGCTCCACTTAACTGGAGAGGACCTGGGCAGGGACCGGCTGCAGGGCGCATGGCTTTGGTGACAGCCTTCGGTCCATGGCAGGAGCAGGGACCCTCCCCTTTCTAGGCCTGTGGGTCCACCTTCTCTAACCTCGAAGACCCGGGAACATCACCTGCATTCCCCATGAGACTTTAAGCCTCTCGAGGGCAGGAACTTGAGTCTTCCCTGGATTCTCTGGAACTCGCACATTGAAGAAGCTTAATAATTCATCTGCTGGATGAATGAGCAAGTGGATGGACCCTTGTTTTCCAAAAGCATCACCCATGTTGTAAACAGCTGGGTTTTTTCACACCTAACCCTCAGTACTTTACCAGGAAGGCTCTGCAGCCCCAGGGGAAACGGAGGCAGAGTACCCAACTGGGAGGGGGCCGGCAGGTGCTGGAGTCCCAGTTTTGTGTCACTACAGGGCTATTTGTGCTTCCCTTTTTTCTGCCACCTGCCTTCCACATAATTAAGTGATAATGAATTCATTTCTCCATTTTTGTTATTTATCAAAGCCATATGCAGCTGTCAATCAGGGAGTCTGTTTGGCAGGAGCAAAGGAGGATTCTCAACCTGGGTGTTGTCACTCTGGGCCTAAGCAAAGGGTTGTGGCCGGCCTGGCAGCCCTGTCAGCAGCTGGCGTGGGCTACCTCGGTGTCAGCTCCGGAAATTGCCACTGGGAGAGGGCTATGATGATGGTGACAGTAACTTAGTAAGTTCTTACTCTGTGCCAAGTGCTGGGTTAAGTATTTTCCAGCCCTATGAAACGGGTACTATTTCATTCCCGTCCCAAGGTGAGGAACAGAGTCTCAGAGAGGTTTAAGTGACTTGCTCCAGGGCCCACACCTGGGATTCGAACCCAGGGCTTTGGATTCTGAAGTTCTTGCTCCTAACGCTGAGGGTAGAGACGGTGGGGTGGCCTCAGGAGCCCAGGACGGGGAGAGCTTGAACAAAAGGGAAGCCTGCCTGCTGACGCAAGGGGCCATAGCGATGAGGTGGGGGAGGAACTGGGAACAGGACTGGGCAGGACAGGAACTAGGCCACCTTCCTCAGATTCACCTGTCGGCAGGTCTCGGCTTACAGGGCCCCACACAGCCTCGCCTAGGATGTTGCCAGCCAGCCAGCCAGCCAGCCAGCCACACACAGGTGGGCATCCCTCAGGGTCTCTGGAGTGGCCCATGCCCCCTTCCTAGAGAGAGGGAGGAAGAAGGGAGGCAGGGGTTGAGGTGATGGATGCAGCCCAAAGCCACACGAGGGGAACCGAGTCCAGGCTCCATGATGTGACATCCTGTGTGCCTAGTGCCTGACCGAACTCTGTAGCCAATCTCCAAGTCCCAGCCCAAGAGACAGGACCCACTGTCCCCACTGTACAGACAAGGGCGAAGACCTCCCCGTGGCCCCGAGCAAATCATTACATCTTTCTGGATCTCAGTTTCCTGTTCTTAAGAATGGGGAGGAGGCCTGGAGTCAACCCTCAAGTCCCTGGAGGAAGTGCATGGCTGTAAGAGTGGGTATCAGTGAGGGCAGAGAGCTCTCTGGTCCCCCTCAGGCTCCATCCTCAGGACGCACCTGCAGGATCCACACAAAATTCTGACATGCAGAAGGACTAGGAAATCCAAAGGTCACAGCCGAAGGACCTTGGGAACCCTCAGATATAGCCTGCTCCTTTAACAGTTCGGTAGACTGAGGCCCGGAGAGGGCCAGCTTGCTGGGATGGAAGGCTGGCTTCCCAGCTGTGGCCTCTGAGGAAGGCTGGCTCCCTGTCCTCTGCCCACCATCTCTGGCTGCTGGCTGTGGCATGGCTTCCCAGGACACTGGCTCCTTCCTCCTTGCTCTCTGCTCTCAGCAAAGCCCTGGCTGCCACGCCGCCCTGGCTGTGGTCCCCGGGCCCTGCTGGGACCCAGGAGGCTGCAGCCTCACTTGGGCAGTGCAAGCAGAACAGGGGTTTTGTCTCTACGAGAGCCCGTCTGTTGGCCGCTCACAGCCAGGGCCGGGCTGGGCTTGGCTGGCACAGCGAAGCCTTGTTTCCTTGAATACAAAATCTGCAGCCGTCCACCCTCGCCAGGGCTCCTGGCGGGTGGTGCTTCCTTCCCTAGAGGTACAGCTTCCTGGCCCTTTCCTGTCCCCCTGCACCCCTCCCAATACCCCAACGAACAGTGTCAGTGCCAAGAGAAGGGTGGCTTGGAGGGGTTCAGCTTCCCTTAATCCCTGCCAAAGTGCCCCTCATCCAACTGGCCCCTAAAACAGCGCTCTTTGCAAACGCAGCTTCAAGACCCTTCCCCATGCCTCTGCCAACCAAACAGCAGCCTCCCATGCCCTGCTCACGTGGAGGTGTCTCAGTCCCCCCAAACAATTCCATCATTTTGGAGGATGGGGATGCTGTACAAGCCCAACAGAAGGCGCGCACTGGGGGAAAGCAGAAACTAGCTCAGCGTGGGTACATGACGTGGAAAATCAACCATTCACACGGAAGATGTGAATGGAAGACACGGAATCCTGTGACAGGAAAGCCAGAAAGGAAGACTGGGTTTTGAAGTCACAGACCCTGGTTCATGTCCCAGCCCCACCATTTTCTAGCTGTGTGGTCTCAGCAAGTTATTTGACTTGTCTGTGTCCCAATTCCTCATAGGAACAAGGGTGATGAAACAGCTCAGTGTCCTATCAAGGCGGGATCTGTCCTGGTGCAACACCTGCCTCTGGGCTCCCCCACCAGGTAAGCGCCACAAGGAAGTCCCCTGCAAAGCCACAGCTACTCCTGGGCTCAAGAGTTTTCGGTCTGTTCTTCCTGGAGTATGGAATTCCCCCCTCCTGGCCTGCTCTGCCAGCTTTGAGGAAACGAACTCCTACTGGGACCTGGAGTCAGATCTGGGCTGCTTGGGCCCTGGACTTCCACACCGAGGTCCTGGGAGGAGTGGTCAAGGATTTGACTCCCGAAACGTATGCGGCTTCTAGCCACGAGAGACTAGGAACCAAAACCCTCTCTGCCTGTGTGGGGGCCAAATGCGGAAGCTGCAGATGTAGCCAGAGAGAAGTGGGGAAGCGCCTGCCTCATGCTGTGGGCTTGCACAACACCGCTTCCTGGGCTTCCTGCTCTGTGTCTGGGCACTGCCAGCTGTGTGAGGCAGAGCGGACACCTCTCCACCAAGGTGGGACCAGGCTCATCAACACCTCTCCCTCGGCCTTGGCTGCCTGTGCCTGCCTGTGCCGGCTGGGCTAGACCTCCTTCTCCCAGGACTCGGCCTCAGCCTCGGGGTGGTTCTACCCCCTTCCCTTCCACTGCACCCTAGTATCTGTGGGCTGTCCCCTCTCCGGAGCTAGGGGCAGGGGAAGGGCAACAGGAGGTGGGGAAAGGCATGGCTTGGGGAGAGTGGCCGCCCATCTTAGGTCCCAGTAGGGCGGAACTAGGGACAAACATGAAGGGGAACTGGGGCCCTTTTTCTTTAGTCCCTCCCAAGAGTATCGAGTTTTGGTTCTTTTGGAGGAGGGTAGAAGGGCTATGCCCACCAGCCTAGAGGTGCCCATCTAGCCTGGAGAGGGTACGGTGTGTGGGACTGTAGGATAAAGAGCAGGGCTGGGAGTAACTGGGCATTAGATAAGACAGGAATGGGCCTGGGGCATCTGGGACCCTTTGTGGAGAGGGAAGGGCCAGACAGGAGGGTAGGGGCCTTTGGACAGAACCAGAAGCAGGGTATAGGGGTGGGGTAGGGCAAGAGGAGGAGGGAGGATTGGGTGGAGGGAGACTAAGCCCAGAGGAGACTGAGCCCCGAGGGATGACTGAGAGGCAGTTCACATGCCTGCGAGTGGGGGACAGCGACTAAGGGGCCCCTCCCTCGGAAGGCCACCTGATCACAGGTGAGGGGGTGGGAGTGGGAGGGCAGAAGAGTCTCTGCTCCCAGTTTACTAGTAAATGCTGAAAAACTCCAGGGGTGGGGGTGCACCCGCCAGAACCCACATCTTAGGGCATCTGAGTAAGCAGAAGAAACGGAAGGACCCCGGGAAAGTGATGTGTGTTGCCTGGGTTCAGGGAATGGTCCTCTCCTTGGGAGGCACTGGGGGTGCGCGTCTCTGACCGACGAGTGTGGGGGTGGGGTGGGGAAGGCGAGTTACTGGGACCTCCTAGGTTTCCTCGTGTGGGG
>PVJO010011804.1:0-58222 GCA_004026905.1 Hystrix cristata
GTCCTCACCTGCCAGCCATCCAGGCAGGGACCTAGGTATCATCCCGAACTCCCCCTTTCCCCTCCTGTCTACCCCGGAACCAAATCCTGTTGACTTTATCGCCTAAATACCTTCTCTATCTGTGCAGCGTAATCTCCCCCGCCCCAGCCTACGTGCCCAAACTGCATTCATGGGAGATGTGCTGAGGACTCCTTTTCTCCCTCTTCCAGATGTAGGGGTGGGTGGGCAGGGGTCATTCTTGTTGTAGTTATTATTCCTCCCATGGCAAGTGCCCACCTCTGTGCTGCGTTCTCTCCATGAACAAGAACCATAAGATGCACACATGCACACGTGCCCCTATTGCCGCAGATGCTCTGCACCACCTCCAGACTCGGCCAGCCAGAAGGCCCTCTCCAGATGTGGCCCCTCGATCTTGCACCTCCAGAACGGTGTGCAAAATGAAACTCACTGCATTAAAACTTTTAAAAAGAGCAGTGATGTTAGCAGCATCAGCAATCACGCTTGTTGGAGATGTATTATGTGCCGCACATGGCTCTTGGTCCTTTTCCTGTCATCTCATTTAGCCTCACAGCAGTGCTGGGGGCTGTGTCATCACCCCTATTTCACTGCTAAGGACATAGAGGCTCAGGTCTTGCTGGGAGTTTTTCTGGACAGGGACTGACCAGCTCCTGTTACCCTTTTTTCTGATGCTCACAGCTTCCTCCAAGATCTCTTTCCTTGCCCATCCACCCCTCTCCAAAGGCCCCACTGCTGGTGGCAGGAGAGGTGGCCCGACCTTTGCGGCAGTAGGTGGTCGATTGGCAGTGCTCGTCTGAGAGGCAGGCCCTGGTGGTGTCCATGTCCATGCGGCGCAGGGTGGGCAGGGCTGGGTGGTAGAGCTGCTGCTTCACGCTGGCCAGCTGGTTTCGCTGTCGCTCCATCGGGAGCAGGATGGCTGGGGACGCGTACACGTGGGTGGAGCCATCGTCCCAGGGCACCAGGTCAATGATGTGAGCCATATCTGGGAGCAGAGGGCACGGAGGGTTCACCTTGGGCTACGCCCATCAGATACCCTTCCTTGGAGGAACACAGCCTTGGCCTGTGCCCTCTTGTCTCCCTGCCAAGCATTTGCTGAGTACCTGTTGTATGCTCACTTCTCCGGAGTCCCACGTGCCCTGGCAAAAGACACAAATGCTTGCACATGTACATACACACAGGCTGCGCTAAGGGATGGAGGGAGGTCATACCAGAGGATGTGTGTCTGGGCTTCAGGGAATGCTCTAAAAGAGGTGGCATTTGAGTCTGTTAAATCATTTGAACAAGAAAAGGCAGTAGTGAGTAGATTCAGAATGTAGCTCAGAATGCCAGTTGACTCTATGAGACAAATTCTGGATTTGCCCTAGCAAGGTATCTGGCATTTACCTAAAAGTCTACACGGCAGACT
Source organism: Hystrix cristata (assembly GCA_004026905.1). NCBI lineage: Eukaryota > Metazoa > Chordata > Mammalia > Rodentia > Hystricidae > Hystrix > Hystrix cristata. The sequence goes on from PVJO010011804.1 coordinate 1,424, forward strand.
TAGAAATGTGTTAAAGAAGGAGAGAGATACTGTAATTTGAACTAGAAAAGCATTGCCTCCATTTAAAAAGATGTTCTCAGGAGCCCCGTTCAGTTTGCACTTTAGTAAGAATTTGTTGACTTGGCTTGCTTTCTTTCCAACCCTGAGTTAGAGGTAAGAGATGGAAGTGGGAGGTAGGTGGGCAGGAGGAGAGAGGGCCTGGGACCAGGGAGGATTGGGAAGAGGGCCTGGTGGCAAAGCATGGGACAAGACTGCATAAAGAGGGGCAGGAAGGTAAAGTTCTGAGACAAAGAGAGAGAGTTTCCTGCTTCCCACCCACCTGCACGGCTACCTCGTCTTCAGGGCCCAGGCTGAGTGCATGGACTTGCGAGGACTTTCTGCTCTTGTGACTGCTCAATGGGCAGAAGAGGAAGGGAGGTGGGCCAGGCCTTGTGGACAGCAGGGACAATGCCCACTGCAGCCCGATTGTGAGGACACCACTCCTAGGCAACCCCAGCAACCGTGGGTTCTGAGAAGGGCTTGTTTCCAGGGCCACCCTGCCCTGGGTGCTTCCTTCCTCCCAGGCATCCTTGCCTCCAAGCCACGCAGGCATCTTGGGGAATGTCAGAGAGGTGGCCAGGCTGCTGAGCCCAACCCAGGCTCTGCGACCCTGAGCTAGTCACTGTCTCTCTCTGGACCGCCAGCTCCTTGTCTGTGATAGGCAAGGACCCCGGGTCCTGCATTAGGGGTACCTAGGAAGTGGGTGGGCTTCCCCCGCCAAAACTTCAGGGGAGAGTACCCGGTGCTATCTGCCAGCCTTCGGGGATCTAGGAGTGGAGATTAGCTGTGGCCAGTATCCAGGGTCAGTGTGGGGATCAGGGAGAGTGGTGGCCTCAGCAGGCCAGGGATTAGCAGGTGATACTCTACCCCCAGCCGCCCCAGGAATCCTCCCTCTGGGGAAAGTCAGGCTGTGACACCTGTGCCCAGTACCCTGCACCCAAGCCCTCTTCCCCCTCCTCCCTCAGGGTTCCGACTGTCTCCAAGTTTCCTCCATGGAACAGACAAGGGGTACACATCTCAAGTCTTGCTCAGATGGCAGTCTCCTCTGGTCACCACCACCAATACAGTCACTTCTCCTGGCATTCACCATGTCCCACATTCCGGTTCTGGTAAATGTGCCTCCTGTACCCTGTTGCCCAAACAACACTCTTCATATACCTCCCTTTACATTGCCCCTTCTCTCCCCCTACTTTTACTGCTAGCAGCTTAGCCAAACCCTGTCCTTGCTCCCTGTCAGGCTGGAGGCAAGGGTGACTATTACTGATGACACAGGCCACCACTTGCAGGCCCAGAGGAGAGCCAAAGAGCCCCGCCTTCCATTCCTGTAGGGGTCTGGCTGGAACTTCTGTGAGGCGTAGCTGTGGCCCCTGAAGCCTGGCATCCTAGCAGGGGAGGGACAGCCACCGCCTTGAGCTTTGGCATTGGCTTTGGCCTTGTTGGCAGAAAGAGCGTTCTCGCGCACCGCTGGCTTTGGAGGGTTGTGTATCAGGGGTCTAGAAGCCCAGCTCTGGAGGGGTCTCTCTCAGTCACAAATTAGCTTGCCCCTGCTGACCAGCTTCTGTTCTCACACCTGCCACTATGAAACAACTATACCCATCCTGTTCAGAACCATCACACATGCTTGGTCTGGATGTGCGTAGACGACCCCCAGAATTTTCCCCCAGGAAACCTAATATCTGATGCAGTAGTGTTAAATGGTGGGCAATTAGGGGTGATTAGGTCATGGGGGCACTACCCCTTTGAATGAGATTTGCGGCCTTTTTATAAAAGAGGTTAAAGGGAGCTTGTTCACCTTTTCTGCCACATGAGGATGCCCAGATGGCACTGTCCATGAGGGACAAGCTCTTATCAGACAATAAATCTGCCTTGATCTCCAGTCCCCAGAACTATGCCCGGTATATTTCTGCTGTGTATAAATTACCCTACCCAAGTGTTTTGTTATAGCTCCCAGCATGGACTAAGACCATGGGCTTCTGTAGCCCATCAGCTAAGGCCTTATGGAGTCGATCTACCCCACCCACTTCTTAGCCTCTCCTCTCACCACTCTCTCCTGCGCCTATTAGGCTCCCAGCCTGTGGTTGCCTTTCTGTTCGTCAAGGTTCGCCATCCATCCAGATCTTTTGCCAGCCAGTCTTCTTGCTTTTCGTATCTTACAGCTCAAATATCCACTTCTCCTAGAGGCCTGCCTCCCTACTGCCTCTCACTTTACACACATCTCTGTGGGTTTTTTCTTCGCTCAGCATATTTTGCACTATTTTTCTGTCATTTGTCTCCTTTTCTACCTCCTCCATTGGCATGCAAACTCTGAGAGGGCAGGTCCTGACTCTGTTCTGTTCTACATGCCAAAGGTGGTCCACTGCCAGGCACACAGGAAGAGATCCAAAAATATTGCAGATGGTCAAGTCCCTGCCTCATTGCCAAACATTCCTTGACCCTATCCCCCACCCAGGTCCCTCTTGCAAGGGCCTCTGTCCCTTGTACCTCCTTCCTCTGGGTCTCTGATTCCCCTGAGGTCCAACCTCAGTTCCCCACAGATTCAATGCAGTCTATTATCTGCCAGTCCTTGGAACCTGTGATGGTTAATTTTGGGCATCAACTTGACGGCACTAGGGATGCCTAGAGAATTGGTAAAGCACACTTCTGGGTGTGTCCATGAGGGTATTTCCAGACAAGACTGGTGTGTGGGCCAGCAAACTAAGTGGAGAGACCTGCCTTCAATGTATGTGGCATCATCTGGTTGGCTGGGAGCCTGGATGGAGCAGGAAATGAAAGACGGGAAAACTTTGTCTGACTCTTTCTCTGTGAGTGGGGTGTATTTTCCCTTGCTGCAGCCCTCAGACGTCAGACTCCAGATTCTTTGGCCCTTGGATTCTGCTGCTTGTACCAGCTGTCCTTGGACCTGAGGCTTGGACGGTGGTTATGCAGCACCAAAGGCCTGCCTGGTTCTGAGGGTTCATATTCTATCAATTCTGTTTCTTTAGAGAACCCTGACTAATACAGGCAGGGGGAATAAGAACCCGAACTAATGGCTCAGTCCCAGGACCATGGCCATTCTGGAAGAACGTGAGCTACTGAAGGACTTCCAGCAGGAAAGGGCCTCCTGAGGACCTGCAAAGGACCTGGCATATAGGGCTGGAGAGCTGGGGTGCACTGTGCCCTTGCTGAGTTGACAAGACCCTGCCAATTTGAGGAGTCTCCCAGCACTACATGGGACCCCAAGCTCTTGTTCTCCCAGCGCCACAGCAGCCACTGAAGGGCTTGGCCGAGGCATATAGAGAGCCAGGCTTTGGTACCTAGGCAGCTTCCCTAGCAACCAAACCTGGGGTCCAGGTCTTTGCTGGGCACTTGCATAGGGCTTGTTGCTGGCTCCCCAGGCATCGATGGCCTCTTCTCTACCCTGCCCCCCTTCAGTACCTGTTAATCCTTTGCACAGCCTGGCTATTGCTAATTAATCCCCATGTGTCCCAGAGTCCAGCTGCGAGTGGCAGCAAGAAGGCAGCTCCTGGCTGGTGGCTGTCATCTGAGCAGGTAACTTAGGATGAGATAGAGGCTCAGAGGAACCACTGCGGGGAAGTGCATGTGCAGCTCCTAGCAAGACATTTGGGTGTGTGAAATAGACAAGGCGGGAAGCCTGTGGCTTCCCTCTCCTCCCTGGGGCTCCAGTTGCAGCATTCACCAGAATCTTCAGGGCAGTTTGTGAAATGCAGATTCCAAGACCCCCGGAATCTGGGAGCCTATGAATCTATATTTTCTCCTGGTCCCAGGGAGACCAGGAATCTGGGAACCTATGAATCTATATTTTCTCCTGGTCCCAGGGAGATTCTGAAAATGCTGGTAGTGCAATTACCATAGTTCCCTGGGCTGTCACCCTTGGCTTCCCTTCTGGCCTGATCCTCCGTCATCAAAGTGGAGTCATCAGGGACAAGGCAGCAAGGCGGGAGTGGGGTACAAGCAACAAAAGTTCCAATCCAGGAGGATTGGCTGTGTTTAGGGGAATAAGAACAACCAGGCTTGGAGGCAGCCTCCCTGATCATTTCTAGAAGGTTTAGAAATGCAAGCCAGGATTGCCGCCAGTCAGGAAAGAACCCACAGGTCGGGCCTGCAGAAGAGGCCAACACTGGGCAAATATCAGTATCCCTGGGGTAGATGCAGGGCAGCTGGAATTGGACAGACTTGAATGCAAACTCAGCGTAGCCACTACTGTCTGTGTCACCTTGGGCAATTCTGTTGACTTGACTGTGCTCCAGGATGGAAATTCTTCTCTATCTTCTTGGGGCCAGGGATGTGGTGTGGTGATAGGAATGAGGATGGTTCTGATCAAGGTGGAGAGAGGGTTTAGCTCTGTTCTGGCTCTTGGAGCTGCCTGTGGCTGGCTGAGGTCCATGGAATCTGCCATCCCAAACATGTGACCTTGGGCTTCCCCCAACCTGGGAAATCATGGGGTCCACACACCCACCCAGCAGGGAAATGGAAGACCAAGGGGTCATATCTGGCCCAGGTTCACCTTTTGGAGGCTGATCTGCCTCCCCAGCCAGTGCTCTGCCAACAGCACAGATTCTGCCCAGAGAAGCTGGGCTGCAGAGGCCAGAGAAGCAGGCACGGAGGACAGGCAGCATGGCAGCGACTCTGGGGAACTGGGCCTTGAGCCTGCACCTTCCTGCCTGGGCCCATGGTCCCTGGAAGATAGGGGCAGAGAGGCACGGCCTTGTGCAGGCCTGCATCCATTATGGCCTTGGGAGGGGCTACCCAGGGCTGGCTGTGTGCATACGCTGACCTGCATGGTGCTGGCTGGGCCAGGTCCTCCTGCAGGGGTGTGGTCTAGTGGTCCCTATTCACCGAAGATACAAAAACCAGAAACTGAACATGTATGTATACAAGGTAGGACTAAATATCACTGTAAACCAAGACAAAGAGGTTTAACTGGCATTTTATCTTAAAAATTAAAAAGTCATGAACTTAAGTTAATGTTAGCTTAAGCAACAGATTTTTCCCATTCGTATGTTACTCATAATGTATATTTTTAATTTATCATGAAATTATGCAGTACATGATATTCCATAGTTAGTGTTTTCACTCGACACCCCATGGTAGTCCTAGCCCACATTGATGAAGCTGTCAGCATGTGCCAGTCACTGTTCTGAGTATGTTTTCCTTGTCAGTTCAGTTTGTCTTCACAATGTGCCTGTGGGAAAGGTGCTATCAATGTCCACATTTTACAGATAAGCAAACTGAAGCAAGAGATCTAACGAATTGATCTGCACGTGACAACTTTAGGGCATGTACATCTTCTCGTGTTAGTTCTAACAGATTTGCTGCTTCCTTTTGGGGGGTTGCTGGGGATCGAACTCGGGCCTCGTGGTTGCTAGGCAAGCACTCTACCACTTGAGCTAAATCCCCAACCCATGCTTCTTCCTTTTTAATGGGTCTGTGTATTCTGCTGTTGGATGTATTGCAGCTTACTGAATATGAGCCCCTCTTCCAGATGAACATTTAGGGGTTTTCCAGTAGCCAGGCCCCTACTGATGGATATTTGAGTATTTTTCATCTTTTACTGTAGCAGTGTTGCAACCGGCCTCTTTATACGTATATGTTTATGGCCTTAAATAATCCTGTAAGGTAAATACCTAGATGTATAATTGCAGAAATATGTTTTTAAAGATGATGAACAGAAAAAGAAATGTGTAACCCACAAACATGACCCATGGATGATGGGAAGGACGGGGAGCTCTTGGGCATCTGAGGACTCTGTTCCACACAGGCATCAGAATGTTGGGCTGGGTCCACAAGGTGCTGCCTCATCCTCCACGGACCCCTCAGAAGACCCAGAGGCAGGCAGAGGAAGAAGCAGGAACAGACCCAGAGCTGGTGCTGCAGCCAGAGACGGAACCAGAGCCCCAGTCTGAAGCAGCCCCCCAGGAGGCAAAGCCGGAGGGCGAGTCCCTGGTGAGAGGCGGGAGAGTGGGTCCCTGGGAGGGGCGGGATGCCCTGCTGCTCCCCGGCGACCTGCAACAGAGAAGGTGGGAGCTGGAAGGAAATGTAGGGGTCGGCTAGTCCAACACTCACACAAATGAGGGCCCCGGAGCCACGAGTGGGCAGGGCTTGCTCAAGGCAGTTTCTGTGAAAGACCAGAGAGTAAATATTGTAGGCTTCGTGGGTCGCGCATCTCTGCTACACGGCTCTGCCATGATAGTGTGAAAACAGTGATAGATGATGCATAAACAAATAGCGTGACTGTGTTCCAGGAAAACTTTATTTACAAAACCAGTGACAGGCTGAATGTGGCCCACAGCTGTATGTTGCCCACCTCTAGAGTCTGGAGCAGCCTCAAAGGAGCCGGTGCAAGAACTGTCCTTTCAGTCCATGATGGGATTAGGAACTCGCTCAGAATAAGACCTGCTGTGTAGATCTGCAGTGTAGCTAGGACTCCATTGGTCCCACTGGTATTTGTTTTGTAGTAACACTGTCTTCAGTGAAGGAAGCAGGGGCTTAATACACATTCTGCTGCAAACTGTTTCATCATTGTGGACAAGTGACAGTTTGCAGATTGGCACTAGTGCTCACACCACACCTTGAGAATCATTTTTCTCCAGCTTTCCTGCAAGCATATCAAAACTCACTGTTCTGGATCCCATGATGAGCCTGATGATGACCCCTTTAGATCTCAAGCGAAAAGGTTCGATTTAGCTCCTCACTGATTCTAGGCCCTGTGCTCAGTGCTGAAGGCATAAAGATGAGTAAAGCACTGTCCGTGGGGCAGCAGACAGGTGCCCGGTCGGCTCGTTCTGCTGGGAGACAGGGGACGTGTGAGCCCCAACATGGGCCTCATCTCTCCCTTCAGAATGAGCGCGTGAGTTTGTCAGCCTGAGAACTTGGGGCTCTGAAGACAGAGTCATCACTTTGGGGGATGGAAGCAGGTGGGGTGCTTCCTTGACGTGGAGGACGGGCCAGAATTCTCCCCCAGGAGAGGCACGGAGGCTGGGCATTCTTGGCAGAGAGTACAGGGCATGTTTAGGAAACAGGCATAGGGTTGTGCGTGTACACATGTGTATGTGCATGTATGTGTTCAGTGTGTCTTTGGTGTTATATCTGTGTGCACATATGGGCATGTCAGCCAATGAGTATGCATTTGTATGTATCATATGTACATATGTTTATGTGCATTTGCACGTATATTAGTGTGTCTGTGGTTCCATGTGTATGTGTGACATACTACTCAATGTATTTGCAAATTTCTGAGTATGTGAATGTAGTCATGTGTTTGTGTGTGTAGGTACATGTTTGTGTGTTCATATGTACATATATACATGAAGACACATGCAAATGTACCTGTGTGTATACACATGTCTGTATATCTACACTGGCAGGTCTATACATATGTGTGTGTCTACATGCATACATATGGGTATATGCCTTGGTTGCATATGCCAGTTTGTGTACATTGTAGCATATTTGTGTATGTGTGTGTATATGTTTGTGTGCTTAGACTTGGCATCCATACATGTGTTCACATGTGTGCGCACATGCACGTATTTGTATATGACCACATACATGTTTGTGTCACTATGCTTACATGCATATATTTGTGTGTCCATGCACATATGTAAATCCGTGTGAAAGCGTGTGCACGTGTTTGTGTGTCACTATGCACATGCATGTTTGTCGGTTCGTGCACATAGGTGCATGCAGTGGCATGAGGTGTGGCCGCACGGGGTGCAGAGGCAGAACTCTGACTGCTAGAGAGGAATGGGAAGTTTGTGCCAGAGGGAAGGTGAGCCCTGGCTGGGTAAGGGAATGGGCTCCTCTCCCTCCCGCTTCCCCTGAACCAGACAGTCTCGCCTGTGGTTTACACAGTCCTTTTGAACCCTCCAGCCACCTGAAAAACCATTCCAAGAGGAGCAAGTGGCTGCAACTCACCTTAGCGTTCAGGGTGAGTACTGAAAACCCTGGCAGAGCCTAATGGCAGCCCATTACACAGATGAGGAAACTGAGGCTCATAGAAACTCAGAGTGGGCTCTTGGAGACTTTTCAGCTGAGCTGAGCTGGAACCCCGACCTTCTGAACCTTGGGTTTCTCTTTGCTCTCCTGCCTCTGACAATCTCCCCAGTGGGCTAGAAAGGGATCTCTCTGAGGGCCTAGAGCTAAAGTTTGGAGGGCTCTTTTCCAGGGATCCAGGAGGCTGCCCCTCCTCTGCCCACAGCCCTCCAGGCTGAGGTCACAGTGGTTCCCGATGTGAACAGGTAACCTCACCATCCTCCCCTCTCCCTAGGGCTGGCAGCCCTACTCTTCTCCCTGCCAGGGAGTCACCGGGGAGGGGGCAGGGTTGGCACTGTGTTCAGGTTTGGAGTTGTTTAGAGCGAAGGGCCTGGAACATCCTGGGAATTGGCCGAGGAGAACTTCGGGGAGCGTGGGGGTCTCCTGGACCAAATGGACATCATGACCTGGAGAGTGGCGGATGGGGCTGTAATAACAAGTGTCCCTTCCATGGAGCCCAGGGCTTCCTCAGAGCTGGGGTGATTTCAGGGCTTCTGATTTTCCCAGCAAAGCCAGACAACTGCCCTCGTGGCTGGAATCTCCTTGTTGGCTCAGGCACTGTAGCCCGTGGTGCTTCTACAGCTAAGTACATCTGGGGCCGAGGCTGGCACTAGCCTCAGGCCGAGAGTTGGAGCCCGTCACATGCAGGGAGCACCCCGGGGGTACACCCCACAGCTCCTCTGGAGCTCTGAGCGTGCGATTGCAGGCTGAGGTTTGGAGCCATGAGAGGCTGGCCATGCTGTGCTGAGCAGCTGGTGGGTGGGGTTTGAACAGCACTGGGAATACCTGCCTCACGAGAAGAGGCACTGGTGTCCCCCATTTGCCAGAGAGAAGCATGAGGCTCAGGAGGGAGGTGACATGTCTGAAGTGTCCCAGTGGGAACACAGTGGTCTGGGATCCAAGCCAAGTTCTTTGGGATACTATGAGCTGTCACTTAGGCTGGCTAGAGGTGGGGGGCTGAGAATAGAGAGTTGTCTCTCTCTGTGCCCTGGCAGCCCCAGTGGCTGGGTACTGACCTGGCTCAGGAAGGGCATGGAGAAGGTCATGCCACAGCCTGTCTGCAGTGACCAGACGGCCCAGAACGCTGCCGGTGACACAGGGGCTCCAGCACAGGTACTGCAGGGGCTGGAGGTCGAGGAGGGGTTAGCTGGAGAGGGGCAGGTGGGTTGCTGCTGTGGGAGGCCACCCCTGGGCTTCCTCCATGTCTGTCTGTCTGTCCCAGTAGAATGGAGCACAGATCGTTGGGCCTTGCAGCACCGGAGACACAGGTAAGAACAAGAGGCAGGGTGGAGCTAAGGGACAGTTGGGATGGGCTCTGCCTCTTGGGAGAGTCTGCACTGGCCAGAGCTTCTCTAGGCTCGGACCTGGGTTTGAGTAGGTCTCTGGTTCCTGCTCCAGGCTTCCCTGGGCTCTGGGCAGGTTCCAGGCAGGTCTCTTGCAGTTGACCACCTTTCTCTGTTTTCTTTCTTGTCTTTTTTTGTTGTTGTTTTTTTTGTTTTTTTGAGACACCGTCTCACTATGTAGTTCAGGCTGGCCTTGAACTCACTATGTAGCCCAGGCTGGCCTCGAATTTGAAGTAATCCTCTTGCCTCAGCCTCTGGGTTCTTACTAAATTGCCCGGGCTGGGCTTGAACTTGCAGCTCTCCTACCTCAGTCTCCCAGACTGCTGGGATTACAGATGTGCACAGGTGTGCAATACAGACAGGACCCAGTTGCTCTCAATAGTCACCCTACATGTAGAGCGCACCACAACTTGCTCTTGTCCGGCTGCAACTCAGTACCCATTGATCAACTTCTCCACATCTCTCCTCCCTGCCTTTCTCTGTTTTCTGACCCTGTGGGGCCTGCAGATGGATCCAGTGAGGCCCCCAGAGCCCAGGATGCCAGGTGAGTCCCTGTCATGGCGTGTCACTGTCACTTATGGGTTTGGGGCGAGCAGTGCGCCCACAGCTGAGATTCTGGCTTCACGAGCAGGGTCCATTGCCACCTCTGTGTGACCTTGCACCTGCATCCTCCTCCCCCAGACCTCACCTTCATCATCTATAGGATGGAGTCAACGTCCATGTGCTACCTGTGGCTCGAGGTGCTGCCAACTGGGGACCCTGAGTGGAGCCGCCTTTGGTGGCAGAGGACAGATCGGGGTGTGGATGAGCTCCTGGCTCATGGGCTTCCTGTGGAGCCTGGAAGCGAGCTTGGACCACCACGGGGGACACTGGCTGCTCAGGCGTGTCAGCCTCACGGTCAGCAACAGTGTCTGACTCAGAGCTGACGGAGGGGTGGCTACCTCCTCAGTGAAGGTGGCCGGTTGGCAAGCGGGGACCCTGCTCGGTTCCAACTGTCCCTGCCTCATGGGACTGCAGGCTCAGCGTGTAGAAAAGCCCAAAATCTGGCTTTTTAAAGTAAAATCCTAATTTTTAGGTGTTGCCAACTAATCCAGAAGTTTCCAGGATACTGTGGACCCCTGAAGTAAGCCTGGAGCATTCATCTCTAGTCTCTCCCTTCATTCATTCCCTCCCTCATTCATCCATTAGACTACTGACCCTGCTGAGCACAGAGGCTTTTGTCCTGATTGCTCCTGAACTCCAAGTGCCCAGCACAGAGCCTGCCACAGAGTGGGGACTCCACATACATGGGACACATGAACAGACGAATGCAGACAACCACGCACTCCGTGCATGCATTGTGCACACCAGCCCTATTTCTTTGGGTTCTCTGCTTCCTTCTGAGTGCTACTTGGCTGACTCCTGGGACCACTGAAGTCCTTTGGGATGAGGGTACCGGAGGGACTTACCAGCTTTCTTTTGGGCCATCCCTAGGGGGAAGGGTTCGCCTGGGAATGTGTAGCTCCCTGGAGCTTCCTGGAGGCCAGCGAGATCTGGGACCCAACATTTGCCCCTGGGAGCACATAATTGGGGGTGCGCAGTGCAAGTTGAAAATGCTGAGCTCCTTTAAAAATTGTTAACTTTCAGACTATGACAATAGTGCATTGAACACAAAATAGGTGTTTCTAAGTATGGGGCCTTGTGTGTGATTGTACAGGTCACACACCCACGAGGCCAGCTCTATCTGTCCCCGTCACGGGGAGCTTCCTGTGCCACATTTAGATTCCCAAGCAGGTCCCACTCCTTACCTGCTGCCTCAGGAGGCCAAAGCTGGGTCGGGTGCTCCAGAGCCTGGTCCAGCCCTGGGTCTGAATTTCAGGTTGGCAGGAGTTTCCCTACCTCCTTGGGGCCCTTTGAGAGCATCGAGCACAAGACTCCACTGCAGAACAGGGCCTCAGGGCGAGGAAGGGCTGGCGAGGGCCAGGCCCCTGGGGGCAGTCAGGATGGTATGTGTGGCTCTTGCTTCTGGCCGCCCGCTGGGCTAACCCCTGGCCTCTCCACAGGTCTGGCCCATGGCTCCCCAGGTGGCTTGAGCAGAATCTGGAGAAAGTTTTGCCTCAGCCCCCAAAACTCTCCAAGGTGAGTGTGGAGTAGGAGGGGTGGGCAGCTGAGCACCTGGGAGGGGCCTCCAGCAGGCTATCCCCTCCCCCGGGACCTCCCCAGGATCACCGCGGGGTGGTCTCCTCCTGGGAGCCTTCTTGATGGGGGTGGTTGCCCATGGGGGTGATGGAGGGACTCAGGGGCAGGACTGAGCCCCTACACTGGCCTCGGACCAGGGCACGACTGGCCGAGCTGCGGCGTGCACAGCAGTTGCATTGCTCTGTGACCTGTGACCTATGACCTTGCTTCTTGTTTGGTCCAGGATTGCAGACCTGAACCTGCAGATGCTGTCTTGGGCCCAGGTACAGGGAGTGGTCCTTCGAGGGGCTGCAGGGCGGTCACAGTCTGGGCTGGGGGGAAGCGGGCCTGGAGCATTTGGGGAGAGGCCCTAACCCTCTCCCAGGTGAGGGCGGGGTTCAGGGCTGTTGTATGTGGGAGAGCATTAGAGCCTCCTCTCTAGCCCAAGCTGGGAAACCGGAGTCTGGGTCTGACTGATGAAGTCTTCGCCAAGGCTCGTCCCCTCCCAGTCTGTTTGGTGGTAGGGCCATGTGGGCTGGTCCCAAGGGACTCCGCACCTAGTCATGTTAATGCTTCCACTTTGGGCCAATTCCCTGGAGGGGACAAACGGAGCCCTGTCATGGGTCTTCAGCTCCCGTTCTTCCTGATGTTTAGAACTTCCAGGACCTGCCCTGGAGACGGAGCCCACAGAGAGCCCCTCCCTGCCCAGTCCTGGGTCCGTGGAGCCCGTGCTGGAGCTGGCTGCAGAGTCCCAGCCCCACTTCCAGGTGTCTTCCCTGCCACCCCCCGGGGACCCTGCCAGGTGAGCCCTGCCTTGCCCCAGGCCAACACCCAAGCTTCACAAAAGTAGTGTATTAATATAAAATTAACACATGCACCTGGGGAAAAAGTCACTGGGCTCTCCAGGACCCTCCCCAGAGCACCCACACCAGCAGCTCTGGCCCTTCCCAAAATTCCTTCTACCCACGCCCCCCCAAGCCACGAGGCTTTCAACACACACCTACCAAGAGCAAGCTGCTGCTGCTCTCCCTCGCCTTGCTGTCTTCACCTACTACGCTCCCTTGAGGCGGTTCAGTACAGACTGCTGTCCTTCATTCCTTCAGTCGCTGCATGGGCTCTCTGTTATATACACACAACAGCTATCATTTAACCTCTCCGTGGACAGAGTCTGGGCCGGGGGGAAGGTTCGTTTCCACACTTCTGCTGCAACCAATAGCCTTGTACCTGCTTCACTGGGCTCACGTATGAGTAAATCTGCAGAACAAATGGAATTGCTGGGCTGATGGCCACTTGTTTTAAACCGGTGTGGGTGCTGGTGAGATTGACTGCACCCTGGCAGTGAGAGGTCGGGAATGCCCTTCTGGGGTGAGGTGTGGTTCAGTGGGGTCGCTGAGCTGCCTGCTGGGGCCGGAGCAGTAGCTGAGCTCACCTAGGGATGATGGGGAGGGAGGAAATGGTCTTTGAGGCTGGAGACATGAGTGGGGGCTTCAGGCAGGCTGTGGCTCTTGTCAGTCTTGCCCCCATGGGGGTGATGGAGGGACTCAGGGGTAGGACTATCTGCCTGGGGACTTTGAGGGAACTGATTCTGGCCTCAGTTGCCCCATGAGCTTTCCCACTGGATTCACCCCACCCTCTCCCATGGCAGGTTGATGGCGTGGCTCCTGCACAGGCTGGAGATGGCCTTGCCACAGCCGGTGCTCCATGGGAAAGCTGGGGAGCAGGTCAGTGCTGGGCCTGGGTTATGGGGGTCCGGGTGGTGGTGCGGGGCGGGGTGGCTTGGGAGCTCTGGGAAGGGTGAGATAGGCAGCCTAGGGCACTGGGGGCAGGCAAGAAGAAGGGAGCCTGTAGCTGTGTTCATCGTGTTCATCGGCACACCCTCTCCGAGGCGCCATGGCTGTAGGCGGGGAAGTGCTGGCCTAGTCTGCCCTGCCAGGTGCTCACAGTGCTTCATGGGGGACAGAGAGGGTGTGGGGCTCAGAGACAGCGCCTCCGGCGAGCATCAAGAAGGCTCCCCAGTAGAGGTGACCTCCAAGCACGTGCAAAGGCCCTAAGACAAGAGAGACTTGGGATATTCTGGGATGAAGTGGGGCTCACGGGAAGCCAGTAGGTCCTGTGTGAGTTCCTGGCAGCCTACGGCTCCAGCTTGGATAGGCAGGGGCAGCAGGGCCTCTGTCACCCTGTCCTTTCCTTCTGCACAATCCTGGGACCTGGCCCTTCTTTCTTGGGGGCAGCTGGACATCTTTGAGGAAGCACCCGAACAAGGAAGTGGGAGGCCTAATCTCAGTCCTAGCTGTGTGACCTTGGCCTGGTCCTGGTGTTCTGGGAACCTGAGTTGTTCTACCTGAGCAGTGGGCTAACAGTCCTGCCACCACCCAGTGTGGTGAGACAGCAGAAAGAGTTCTATAAAGAGAGATGTTTATGCCTAGGAGACAGGGAAGCCTGGCTAGGTCTTGGACCACTGAGTCACTCAGGGTCTCTGCGGGGCTTCTCTGAGCAGGTGCCTTGCTGTGGTTGTCTGGGGGCACCCCCACACTGCCTCACCGAACCACCCCCACCCCCACTTCCTCATTGGCTCTGGGCGCAGCAGGGACCTTCTTCACCATTTCGTGGGGCAACTGAGGCCCAGAGAGGTGAGGCAGGATCACATGGCTGGCGTCAGAACCCAGGCGTCCGGCTCCACATCCGGGCCCTCCCAGCAGCCCATTTTCAAGGCTGACTCCTGTGCTAAGGGTGGCTGTGCCAGGGAGTTCATGGGCAGCCTAGGCTGAGCCCTCAGGCTCCGAGTTCACACAGTCCCTGCAGGTGGCCGAGGGAGCCTGCTTCACAGTTTTGGTGGTGGTGGTGGGGAGGCCAGAGGCAGAAGAAATTGGTTGGTGGAGATTCCCTGAGAGAGAGGGCCTGAAGAGGAGGGTGGGCCAGGGAAATGGGGAAAGGCCTGGGAGGAGCTGGGAGCTTTGAGCCTCCCTCCAGGAAGGATGAAAGGAGTGTGTCACAGAGAGCAGAAGAAGGTCATTGCAGGCAAAGGTGCCACCTGAGCAAAGAGGCTGAGAGGGACTAAGCAATGGCCCTGAGAGGACAGAAACACAGCAGAGGGCAGGCTCTGAGGCAGGGGGAAGGTAGGGAAGAGTCTTTTGGGGGGATTCCGAAAGCCTTTTGCCCCAGTATGTGCCAGGAGGGGGCTGAGACAGGCAGGAGGCCAGTGAGGCAGCCCTGAAAGTCTCTTCCCTTTTCTCCCCATGTAGGAGCCTGATTCCCCTGACACGTGCGATGTTCAGACCAGTAAGTGACACATTAGTGGTCCTTGTGCCTATCTCTGGGAGGTTGCTTTGTGTCCTTGGATCTAAGTGGGGGGTATAACTGGGGTCTCCTGACCTAGAGCTGAAGGGGCTCCTTGCTCTGTAGGCCTCACCTCTGGTCAGTCTGTGCAGGTAGCCAGAGCCCAGCCCACAGCCAGAATGACCCAGGCTTGGTGTCCAGCACCTATCCAAAGAAAGCAGCCCCAAGATGGGTCACCTCCTTCCTGCTGGGCAAGTCAGTTTGGCCAGGCATCGTCCTGGTCAGAAGAGAGCAGAGGGACATGATGTCCCCGGAGGAACCAGATCCCATAGATGCTGGTGGACTTGAGCTGGGTGGTGTCCTCTCAGTGTGGCTGGGTTGGGGAGGCAAGTGATGCCTTTTACCCCAGCCCCGGGCCAGGATTAGAGGATGGAGGATAAAGGCCAGGCAGAGAGGGCAAAGGGCAGAATCTGTTCTTCCTTCACTTCACACCCCTGAAAAGGCATGTGATGGACAGGCATTCATTCATTCATTCATTCATTCAACAAACATGACGGACAGCCCACACTGTGCCGGCCTGTGTGAGTTCTTGCAGTGAGCATGGCCTGCAGGCTGTGGCAGCCCCTCCGACCCTGGGTGAAGGGGTCTCAGGGCTGCTCCCCACTGTGTGTGCAAGGCTGTCTTAGCCTCTGGGCCGATGGTGGTCTTCATGAACACTCTGAAGCTGGGGGCAACCTGTGAAGACTAGGGTGTAACACAGGTAAGTGGTCGACTGCAGGGCTTGGGCTGATGGACAAGCCACGCCAAGTGTCAGTGTTCACAGAAGTTAAGACAACGGCGCAGGGTGAGAAGAGCCTGCCAGACTCAAGCAGGGCACCCTGTACTCTCCCGCAGCTAGTGGCCCCCGCGGAGCCTGCAGAGCAGGGACCCCTGTGGCCTCTGGGGCAGGCAGGGGCAGAGCTCAGAGAACTGAAGGCACCTGCCCAGGGTCACACAGCAAATTTTGGGGAGCAGTAACTGGACTGTGCATGGCCTGACAGCAGCTGCTTAGTCAGGTAAAAGTTAAAGGGGCCAAAAATGTTTCCTGCAGCTGAGACCCTCCAGGCTGCGGGGAGCCCTGTAGTCGGTGCTCCTGTGCCCCTCCTACCTTCCTCTCTGCAGCCCCGGAAGGACACAGGTTCTCAGTCTGCTGTGGTCAGGGCCTCCCTGCAGGGCCTGGGCTGTACGAGTCACAGGCGGGCACTGGACAGCAGTGGGGACAGATGGCACAGGGGACAGGAGCAGGGTAGGCATCTCCTGGGGCCGCTGTAACGAATGACCACACACTGGGTGGCTCAGGAGAGCAGAAGCATGTTCCCTCAGGACTCGGGAGCCACAAGTCCAGAATCCAGGCGTTGACAGAGTCGGCTCCTCCTGACACTCTGGAGGAGAGACCCCCTGCTTCCTCCTGGCTTCTGGTCACTGCTGGCCGTCCTCGTCCTCGGGGGTCCTTGGCCCTAGCACCCTGACGTCATGGCTCTGTCTCCATGCGGCTTTTCCCTCTATCTGTGTCAAGTCCTCTTCTCCTTTGCTCTGTAAGGACAGCTGTTACTGGATTTAGGATCTACCCTAAATCCAGGATGATCTCATCTCGAAATCCTTAATTTAATCACATGTGCAAAGATTCTATTTCCAAATAAGGTCACATTCACAGGTAGCAGGGTTAGGATTTGGGCGTGTCTTTGGGGGAGAACGCTCTTCAGGTCACCACTACCTGGGGCGATTGGAGCGGTTGGGGGATGAGTGTGCCTTTTCTTCCTCTCCCACTCTCTCTCCGCCCCGGCCGGCCAGCCAGCCAGCCCTCCGCCTGTCCCCCCACCCCCACCCTGTCGTCTTCTCCTTTGTTTCAGGGGTGGCAGCAGCTGGAGGCCTCTGAAACAGGGGAGAAGGGGATCTGGGAGAGCGCAGATGGACAAATGGATGGATGGATGGAAGGACAGAAGGACACCCTGAAGAGAAGAATCGGGGGAGGGGGAGAGGTGGCCACTGACCCCCACCCTGCTTGAGCTGGGAACCCCTGGTCCTGCTGCGCCCCCAACTCCATCCTAGCGGCTCCTCTCAGGGTCCCTAGCAAGAGGGCAGCAATCAGACCACAGCAAGGGAAAGCTGGCCTGGGCAGCCATGGGACTTAGGCCACACAGCAGGGGGACATCTTCACTGGAGGGCTGAGCACGGCCCCTTGCAGGTCTCAGCAATGAGCGCCTCCCTGTGAGGACACTCACACAGCCCTTGTGTGGTGCCTGGCACAGTCCATGCTCCTTAGGGACCCAGTTTCTCCCAGAAGTGGTCCTCCTAATGACTAGCTATGTTCTCTCCCTCACACCACTGGGGACTACCTGTGACAATGGCAAATATTTTAACTGACATTAAAAATCATGAATTAGCACCTCACCCCAGTGATTGCATGATATTCTTGCTTGGGATAAGGATGAACCAAGTGTTTAGGTTTTAAAGGTGTGGAGTGGGCTGTGGTCTGTGGTACTGGGGTCGCAGGAAGGGAGGAACTAGCCAGGGGTCCTGAGGTCCCAGCTGACCCCGATGTCTTTTTTAGGGCCGAGGAGTGATTTTAAAAATTCGAATTAGTCGCCAACATTTAAAGTGTAGGTGGCTTTGTATGGAAGAAGTCTGACCTCCTCAGAAGATGCGAAGGGCTGGCTGTGAGGGACCCACACTGTGCTTGTGAGGTCAGACTGAAATCCATGGCACTGTCCCTTCATTTGTACCCACCATTCAAGTTTGGGTTTAAGGCCTCTGCTGTCTCAAACTGGCAGTGAAGGGAGAACAATTGCAGTGGAGGGAGTACAGTGAGAAAATGCCTGAAGGTAAGAGCGCTGAGGGAAGAGTGCTGAGTACTTCAGCTAATCCAAGCCCAGAGTCCTAGATTCTGAAGGTAAAGCTGGAATTGCTGAGGCCTGACTTGAAGAGAGCTGGCTATAGACAGCGGGGAGCCACTGAAGATGGCTGAGTCGGGGAGTGACTTACAAAGATTACACTGGGGCTGAGCAAGCATCAGAGGCAGGGAAAGCAATCAAAGCGGTGAAGTGACTGGGAGCAACTATGAATGTTGCACGGGGAGATCTTGTGATTGGAGTGTGGGCAGCCTGCAAGTCTGTCTCTTCCAGAGGTGCCCGCCTCCCCTCATGATTCTGATGATGGGAGGGACTGGGGCCTTGCTGCTAGAAATGTCCAGTGGGTTAGAGGCCTGTGCTTCAAGGCCAGGTCACCTGGACTAGAGAGAGGAGAGGGTGGCTTGGGGGCAGTGGTCTGGGGTTGGGAGTGGGGGGCAGCCTAGAACCTATGGACCCGGGCTCCCATCTGCTGGTCCTGGAGACAGGGCTCCCTCCTTGGTGGAGCTGCTGGCCTTCGCTGGCCTTCGCTGGCAGGGGTCAGAACGCCGTTTGATGGCTCTGAGGACAGAGGGGTTGCTGAGCAGGAGCTGGCATATCTGAGAAGGACTCCAGGGCTGAAGCATCAGCCCCGGATGGAGCAGCAGCGCTCTTGTGAGCCGGAGCCCCACGGAATCTGGGTTCCAGGGGGCCCTGAATAATCCAGGAGATTCAGACACCTGCGGAGGGCCGGAGCTCCAGGACTGGACAGCGACTTCTTCCTGGTCCAGCAGGCCCCTACCCTGGGCCATGTGGCGGGGCTCCCTTCCCTGCTCCTCCTGGCTGGGGTCCTCAGCCACCATCCTCTTCTCAGGGCTGGGGCATCGTTGACTGTAAACTGGGGACGGTCTAGGGTGGGCCCTGCTGGTCCGCTGCAGAGATGGATGTTCTCACCCACAGAGGTCTGTCTAAAGAGAGTTAAAACAAACAGCTAAGCAAGAACAACAACACTCTCGAGGTCAGCACCCTGTATAGAGCGGCCACCAGCGGCATTGAGGCACACATGGGCTCATCTGTCACCTGGCACAGTGCTCCATAGAATCGGGAGTTAGGACACCAGGCTGGGCCTCCAGCTTCCTGTGTGTTGGGCTGGCTCTTTGGTCTATAAAACGAGGAGCGTACTGTTCCCACTCCTTGGGGTACTGTTAAGCTAAGGCGCTCGCAGGCTGGAGAATGCTCTGGTCCCTGCTGTGCGCAGGCAGGAACTTGCATTCCGAGGCGCCCTTGCAGTGCAGAGGCTACACCACTGTGGACGCCAACGTAGAGCTGCACATGCAACACGTCCTCCTCCAGATTTGGGGTTGGAGGAACTTCCCACAAACCTTCCAGGGATACCAGGCCCCGGGGATGTTTGTAGGAGCCGGGAACACCACAGAAAAGCGAGGTTCAGGGTGTGCAGGGGGCTTCCCTATGGAGCAGGGATAATTAATATCTATACTTGGAAGCTGGGCGCCCCAGGCCTGGCCGTGGGAAGCATCCTGTAAAATAAAGTGGTCATCAATTTCTCAGTTTGCTCATTTGTACAACAGTGATAAAATGTAAAAGTATAGAAATAAAATGGGAAGAGTCATTATTCCCACCTCAGAGGTTGCTGTGAGGACTAATGGAGTTAATCCTTGTGAATCGCTCAGCACAGGGCCTTTCTCAGGAGCATAGCTGTACTTATTGTTACTGCCTTTGTTATCATGCTACATCATGAGCAGTAACTTCCAAGGTCACACAATAAGACTTGAGGCCAGCTTCTGTTTAAGTCACTGTTATACTAATTGATGCTCGGCCTGAGGGCTACCAAGACACCTGGAACTTTTGGGGGACATCTAGTCTCCAGGCAGTCTGCCCCTTGCTCCCTGACATCTGCCTGGACTGGGCCTGGGTTCAGGATGAGACTCTCCTGTACGCATTTCTGCCAAGCTTACAGGCCTGGGCGTTTCCATGGTCAGGCTCAGGGTGCACGGAGAAATGTTGCAAAGCAGAGTTCTTTCTGAAGGTTGGATTCCCCCACCCACCCATGGGAAATGTGAATTCCCCTGGAGAGTGGAGCCGCTAGGGCCAGGAATGCAGGAAGGGCTACCTGAAGCAATTGCTGACCTTATGGGCACATCGCCACTAGGGCCACCCCAGGCCTGGATATGGTGTGGTGGCCCCATGCTCGGGCCTTATGGCACCGCCTGTGATGCTGTAGTTTGGAGTACTTTTTGCTCCAACAACTTCTAAGAAGAAGGCCTCAGTGAGAAACAAACTTGCTCAACCGTAACCGAAGCTCTGTCTCAAGAAAAAAGGGAAGAAAGTGATAGAAGAAGGCAGGGTGGATGGCTGTGGGCTTCAGCCCCGGCCCAGTGGTCACTAGCTTTGCTGGTTGTGGTGCCCTTGCTCACTGCTTGGCTGGGACTTGATGTGTTGTTGGCCATGGCCTAGGCTCCCTCTGGGGTCCCTGAGACACAGAGGTCCAAGCCCACTCCTCCCATACCCCATAAAGGACCCCTCTGTGTCCCTGCAGTCAGCATCCTCCCCACGGAGCAGGTGGAACCTGACCTCGTCCTTGAAGAGGTTGACCCTCACTGGGAGGACACTGAGCAAGATGACAGCACCAGCCCACAGGAGACAGAGGCAGCTCTGGCGTCTGAAGAGGAGAACGAGGCCATGGCGGAGATGCCCAGGTGAGGAGCCAGAGAAGTCCCTGGAAAGGATGAAGCAGCAAGTACTTAGTATGGAATCCCAAAGGTACAATAGGGTACTGAAGCTGCGTGTGATGGTGCACACCTATAATTCCAGCAGTCTGGGAGACTGAGGCAGGAGGGTGGTAAGTTCAAGCCCAGCCTGGGTAATTTAGCAACTTAGTGAGACCTTATCTGCAAATAAAGGCTAAAAAGGGGCTGGGAATATAGCTAGGTGCAAAGGCCCTGGGTTCAATTCCTAGTACTGCAAAAAAACAAAGAGACAGAGAGGAGCCAATCCTGCCCTCCCTACCTCTCCCCCAGGGCACATCAGCTACCAGATTTTCTGCCCCATTCCAGAGGCAGTGTGGGCATCTACAAGCATGCATCCCCCTCTTTTTTATGCACAAAAGAGTATATCACATGTACATATTTGCACCTTGCTATATTTATTTAATTAATATACCTTGAGTCTTTTCACATTTGGTACATAGAGAGAACCCTCATTGTTTTTACACTGCATAGTACTCTATTATCTGGATGTATCATAATCTATTTAACCTGTGCTCCACTAATGGCTGTTTAGGTTTTATGTTAACTTCGTTACTGTAACAAAATACCTGAGGTAATCGACTTACATAGAAGGAAGGTTTATTTCTGGCTTCCAGTTTCAGAACATGGTAGTTTGGCCCCAGGCTTTTGAGCTATCAGCAAGGCAGCTCAGCAGTGGAGAATGTGCAGCAGAGCAAAAGCATTTGCTTCATGTCAGGGAAGGGAAAAAGAAAAAAGAGGGTAGGGCTGGGGTCCCACTACTGCCTTCCAGGGCACACACCCGGTGCTGAGACCTCCCATGAGGCGCCACCCCTTAAAGGGTCTGGGGAACAAGCCGTCAACACCTGGGCTTTTGGGAGGCCTTTCGGATCTAACTGTAGAAAGTTGATTCCCAGATTTTGTCATTATGAATGACTCTGCAGCAAAATCCCCTGTATGTACGTATGTGTGTGCATACATGTGCACCTCTGCGGGGCAGAACTCTGGGGTGAGGCGCCTGCTGGGTCGTCAGACACGGGAACCAAATTGCCCTCCATGGAAATGGCACAATGTCTGTCCTCACCAGAGGTGCTCAGTGTCAGCCACTCAAGCTGGGAGGTTTCCAGTTCTCAAGCTAAGGTGGGGAAACTGAGGCCCAGAGAGGCTCAAGGTCTGACCTAGGGCCACCACAGGACAGTGGGGCTGGGAGAGGCCATTCAGGTAGTGAAGAGGAACTTGTTGCTAGGGAGCGCCTAGGGTTGCTTGGGGGGTGCTGCGCAGGGGGCAGGTCCCCAGGTCAAACTGGCTGGGGTGCTGGGTCTGGTCCCAGGAGTCATGGAACATGCTACAGAAAATAGGGGCAAGAGGTGGCCTAGGGGTGACTGGTGGGCTCACCTCCTATTTCCAACCCCAACTCAGGGAGCTGCCCCTGATTCAAGAGGAAAAAGAAGAGGAGGAGGACGGTGAGGAGGAGGAGGAGGAAGAGGAAGAGGAGGAGCAGGGGCCTGTGTAAGTCACCTGTCTGCTTGGCTGAGGGCTATCCCAGGGAGGCGGGGTTCAGTAAGGGGCTGTGGGGCTCCTCGGCTGGGCCCTTCCCACTGCTCACATGAGCGCCTCTGTCCTGTGTGCTGCTGGACACTGAGCAGAGGCAGTGGCAGAAGCTGGGGTCCCCAGTATGCTTATATTGGACCCTGAGAGAATCCCCTTATTCACCACTCAACACCCACCCCCCCTCCCCGCCACATGCATGTGCACTCTGGGCCTTCTGTCTCGTGTGTTCACTACCATTCCTCAGAGCCTGTAGCAGTGCCTGGGGCACAGTAGGCACTAGATCAGCATTGGCCGAATGCATGGCAGATGCGCAAGTGGACACAAGCAGTGCTCCCCTCTTATTAACAAGCCAGGGCTGTGTCCCACTTCACACATACCCCAGCCACCTCACGGCTGCCTCTGAGGCCGCACTGGGTCCTTCTCTGTTGTCTGATGGTGCCTGATTCCCCACCCATATTCATACCACAACAGTAAAACACAAGGAAAACGCAGGTTAACACATGGAGAGCAGAGAACACGAGGAGGGAGATGGCTGTAGCCATGTGGGTGGATGGAGGATGCTGAGCCGGTGGTAGGACCGGGAGTGGGTGGGCTGGAGCAGGGAAATGGTGTAGTCAGGTCGTGGAGGGACAGCGCTGACCCCCTTGGAGGAGATGGCCAGGGAGTGAGTGTGCAGACAGGAGAAGTGGGAGGAGCTGGAAGAGAGAGACTGGAAGAGTGTGGCCTGGGGCCGCTGGGGGGCTGCTTTGAGGAGGAGGCACTGCTGTAAAGGCCTCGGGCTCTGATTTCTAGAAAGCGCCGCGGAGCCACTGAGGTTCTGTGGGCAGGAGAGCAGTGTGATAGGGCAGCTGTGTTGGAAAGAGCTCCAGGCCAGGAAAACAGTGAGGAGGTTGTTACAAATTAGGCGAGAAAGTCAGTCTGTCCCCTGCTCCAGGTTCCTTGCATCGAGCCGCCTGTTGTGGTGAGCCCTGGCCCACACTCTTCCTCCCTGAGCTGTCCCTGTGGCCGCAGCTTGAGGCAGGGCAGCACCATGACTGCCAGCAGCCCAGGATTTGGCATCAGAAATGCCACTTCCCATTAGCTAGTGCCTGGGTGAGTGGCCCTCCCCACTCAGAGCTCCTGTGTCCACAGCAGGGACTAACAGAGGACCCCAGCAGAGGGGCCAAAGGGCCAGCTATGAGAAGGACATGGTGGGGCCTGGCCTGGAGAAGGTGCCCCATCCGTGGTCACTGATGTTCTCGTCCCCACTTTTAGCATCAGTCAGGAAGGGGTTAAACCATGAGGCCAACAAGGATTTCAGGGCTGGATGCTTGTGGGGCGTCACCTGCTCCGAGTTCACCCTTGCTCTGTTCACCTGTAATCTTCCCCATCTTGGCAGGAGGCATGCAGCTTCTACTTGCTTACCTCCAAGGATGGGGAGCTCATGATCTCTGGAATGCTGTCCATTCCATCCACAGGTGCTATAAATATGGAAATGCTTGTATCACTGTAGTATGATGTCTTTAACTCTTTTAAGAAGATACCTAGAAGGGGAATAGTTGGATCAAATGGAATTTCTATTTTTAATTTTTTCAGGAATCACCATACTGATTTCCATAGTGGTTGTGCCAATTTACATTCCCACCAGCAATGGAGAAGGGCTCCTTTTCCCCCCGCAGCCTCACCAGCTTTTGTTATTGATTGACTTCTTGATGATAGCCATTCTTTCTGGAGTAAGATGGAATCTCAGTGTGGTTTTAATTTGCATGTCTGCAATGGTCAGAGATGTTGAGCATTTTCCATTTATTTTATTAGCCATTTGTACTTCCTCTGAGAAGTGTCTGTTCATTTCAACTGCCCATTTTTTGGTTGGGTCTTTTATTTTGGAGGGGTCTAATTTTTTTTAGTTCTTTATATATTCTAGATGTTAGTCCTCTGTTCAAGGAATAGCTGGCAAAAATTTTCCTGTTCTGTAGAACCACATACTCTCTTCACACTATTGGTTGTCTCTTTTGCTATGCAGAAACTTTTTAATTTGATATGATCCCATTTGTTGATTCTTGGTACTATTTCTCATGCCATTGGGGTTCTGTTCAAGAAGTCCTTGCCTATGTCTTCGAGAGTTTTGCCTATTTTATCTTCCAGCAGATTAAGTGTTTTCATCTTAACATTTAGGTCTTTGGTCTGTTTTGATTTTTGCTTAGTATGTGGTGAGCTACGTGGGTCTAAACTCGATCTTCTGCACATGGAGAGCCAGTTTTCCCAGCACCTTTTATTGAAGAGGTCATGTTTCCTCATGTGTTTTTGGCCCCTTTCCCGTCAAGGTTTTCCCAGAGTTTTAAAATCAGGGAAGTGTTGATCGCTGGGCCCGGCAGGACCGAGGTCACTGACAGAGTGGGTGGTCCCAGGGCTAGGCTGGAGGATATGAGGCCCGGACCAGCAGAGCTGAGCCATCCCTGTCTGGGGAAGGGTGCTCTCGGCCAGCTTTGCGGAGGCAGAGGTGACTGATGACGCGAGAGCCCTGGTAGTGCAGAGGGTCGCCTAGCAACCCTGTCTCTGCAGGCAACAGCTCGGCTTTTCCTAGCAACCACGGTCTTTTGGTCCCCACCTGGCCTCCCTGGGGCCCTTCTACTGAGTTCCCGGCACATCCCCTCGATCTGATTAGAAGCAGGAAGAATTGGTGGCTCACACTGGCTGGGGAGTTGGTCTGCTGGCCGAGCAGGGGCTCTCCGAGTCTCCGCGCGCATGCACCGACCCCGGGCCTGAGATGAATGTCCCAGCCCCCAGCTGAACTCCTGCACCATGGGCGTCCTTGCCGGCAAAGACAGACAGCCCCAAGTAGGTGGATGTTCTGCCTGGGGGTTCCCTCCTTCCTTCCTTCAGGGTTGGCATTTCAGGGAAAAGTCTACTGAAGGCGATGTGAGGACCTTAACGTGGGGAGCACAGCTTGCTGGGGGGCTGAGGGAGGACAAGAGGACTAGTGACCCGAGCTGGCTGACGCTACTAACCCTAAGCCTTGACCTGGAGGCCACGGGGCCTCTGCAAAGCCCACCTCAGCCAGACTTTGATCCTGTGCTTGGAGAGCTCTGAGACCTGGGCACTTTCCGGAAGTTGGTGGGTTGCTGTTTCTTGACTAGGCGAGAGGGCCTGGCCACACTGTTGAGGTGGGGCAATGTGGATGGATTTGGGCACAGCCCACCGCCCCAACAGCCTTCGGCGATGTTGACGGGGCCACCATTGAACTTTCTAGGTATGTTGATAGCTGAGGCTGTTTGTGTAAAATGTTCCCCACGTGGCTGATTTCTTGACTCTGCAGAGTGTCACCTTCTCTGGGTCTAAGAATAATGACAAAAGCAATAGTAATACCAGCTGTCCGTTCATTAGGATTTTTTCTGGGCTGCACACTGTGCTAAGACAGTCAGAATAGCAGATTCCGTTATTCGTCCCATTTCACAGGTGGGGGCTCTGGGGTTCAGAGATGGCACCCTGTGTGGCCAGAGCTGCTGTGCCAAGAGGCACGGAGTGAGTGGTTCTGTCCCATGTCAGGTGGGCTCCAAAGTGAGTGCCTGTTGCTGCGGACAAGGAAAGCTTTCTGTGTTTAGAGATACAGAATCTAGAAGAATCCCAAGAACCCCACTGACAGTCTGTTTTGCCTTCACATCCAATTTTCAAGGCCCTTCTGGCCTCGCTCAGATAATTCAGGGGGTACAGACCTGCCCATCTGACAGATGAGCAGACAGAGGCAGGCTCAGGGGGGCGGCGGGGCTATACAGCCCCAGGGCTTCCGGGGGACTGGCCTAAGATGGTACAGTGATTTCCTGGCCCACTACAGGGAAGAACAGGCCCCAGAAGCCTCTGGCTGGGGTACCGGTAGCGCATCTCTGGATCTTGTCGCTGGCAGGCTGAGTGGTGAGCAGTGCCCTCGAGCAGTTTTGGTGAAGGCCTCATTAACCCACCTAAACTGTAGCCCTGTCTCGCGGGTTGTCTGTGTGAAGATTCAGGGAGACCATGTGTGCAAAGTCCTTGGCACCATGCCCTGCACACAGCCCACGGGAGCTGCGGGGCTATACAGTCACAGGCTGATTCCTGCTCCCAGGTGGCTGGCTCCAAACTGACCTGGCCACAGTCTTGTCCCTTCCTCCTCACCCATTTTAGGACCGCAGGGACTCAGCCCCTGGCTGGAGGATGGCGAATCCCAGTTTCTGGGTGGCAGATATTTGCAGTCTCCTCCATCAGCCTCTCAGTGACGTGAGTCTGTTAGGAAGCAGGGACTAATTCTAACCACGAAATTCACATGAATCCCTGGTCTTTTTAATTAATTAATTAATATATTTTTCAAGACAGGATCTCATTATGTAGCCAGGCTGGTCTCACTCTGTGGCAGTCCTCCTGCCTCAGCTTCCTGTGTGCTGGGATATTACAGGTGTACATCACCTAGGCCCCTGGGATTTTTTTCTTGTTGTTGCTTGTTTTGTTTTTCAATACCAGGGATTGAACCCAAGGCCTTTACACTGAGCTACATCCTCAGCCCTTTTTATATTTTTTATTTTGAGGCAGGGTCTTGTGAAGTTGCTAAGTTACCCAGGCGAGGCTCGAACTTGCAATCCTCTGGTCTCAGCCTCTCAGAGTGCTGGAATTGCAGGAGGGCAGCTCTGTGCTCAGTGAAGCCCCTGATCTTGAGCCGTCATTTTAATCCAGAAATCACACAAGTATATCTAAAGGACCAATTTTGCCCAAAGACAGGCTTTCTGTGATAGTTATGTATTACTGTTCAAATTAATTTGAATTAAGTATCAGCATCTAAATATTGGGAAATTCTACTTTTGAGACATATGATTTAGCTTACTCTCAAAAATTGGAAGACCTGGCCTCCCCGGTCTCCAGTCCAAGTGGAGCGGGTTGCTGCCTTCAGATGGCCGTGAGTTCTCCCGCTCGCCATGGTCCTCGCTGTCCCCTGTAGCCACACTCTGGCCCTGTCACTCACAGATACCTGCTGCCTGGGCCAGGGACCGCTGACACTTTTAGCAGTTGCAGTGTGGCTCTGATCTCGGGGAGTAGAAAGAGCCAGGGCCGAGGGTCAGGGATTGTGTGGTTTGGGACAATTTGCTGTGTGATTTTGGCCAGGTCAGTTCACCCCCTGGTGCTCACTGTTCTTATACTCCCGCCCTGCCTGCAGCCCCAAGGTGGCTGGGAGACTCTCAGGGGAGAAAACTGGGCGCATCTTCCAGACGCCATACAGCGCCCTGTGGACCACTCCTCCCACCACCCTCCATGCTTTTCTTGGCACATGTCGTCACCCGTTCCTGGATGTCCTTCCCACCTGCTCCTTGTTTAACATCATCAGCTCACAGGCCAGCAGAGTTGAGGAGTGTCCTGCATAGCCCCAGGCTGAGCACATCTTGGAGGGGGCAGTTGTCAGCAGGACGCTGCCCTGGGAGCCCCATCAAGTGAGGGCTTGGCCCTGGGCATCTTTGCTCCCTGCTCCCTGCTCCTGGCCCAGAGTTTGGCTATCAGTAAGCACCTCTAACCTCTGCTGTTTCCCGCCAGCCCTCCGGGTCCTGGTGTCCTGCTGGATAGCTGTTTGGTGGTGCAGGCGGGTGTGGACCAGAGCGACATAGGTGGGACCCAGTGCCAGGAGGCCTCGCTGCAGGTACGGAGAGCCACAGTGGCAGGCACCACCAGGCCTGAGCTGGCATCAGTGAAGGACTGGGCTTGTCCACTGCATTTATGGGGGTGTGTGGGGATTCAGCCGGTGAGATGCCCGTGGGACAAAGGGAGCAGGGTGATGGCCGCACCCCTTACCAGGGGTCACATCATGTCAGGAGGGCCCTCGGGGGATAGGTGGATGTGCACTTGAGTCCTCACGTGACTGCCCTCAGCCTCTGTGGTCACCTGTGTAAAATGGGGCCACGATGCCTCCCAGGCATTTGTAGGAAGATCCAAAAGGGCAGGTATGTTGTGAAGTGCAGTCCTGGGGTGGGGAGATGGGTGCAGTCAGGAGGGTGATGGTCCCAGCTCCTGTGTCCTCTTTTCTTTTGCAGGTGCAACAGGAGGAGGCCGTGCCCGCCTGCTTAGCAGGTAGGTGGGGCGGGGGCTATACCAGAATGTCCAGGATGCCTTCAGCCTGGGGCATCCACCCCCTTTTCCTCTCCCTCCGTCTCCTCCCTGCTGCCCCCACTGGCCTTGTCCTTGGCAAAACCCATCTTCTGTCTTGGGACCACATTGTCATAGCCAGATATGTCTCTCAAGGGTCTCAGGGGAGTGGCAGAGAGGCCCGAGGACTCCCAGGGGCCCTGGGGAATCCCTGCCCTGCCATTACCTCCCACCACCTCCTCTCAGTGGGAATGCAGCTCCTGGGATTATGGCCCAGGGCCCAGTGAGGGTTTGACAGGTACATAACATATCTGGGGAGAAGTGGGCTCTGCACCTGAAAATGGTGTATACTAAACCTCCATCTCTCTGTGAGGTTGTCCTGACTGCGAAACACTCCGGGCTGTACCCAACACATACACTTTGCTGGAATTTATATTCCACCCAATGCTGAGCACTCTGGGAATCATGGGAAAGAGAAGCAACAGCCAGGCCATTGCACCCATTAGGCCTGTGGTGTTGCGTGCCTCACACAACTCCATGTTCCTCCAACCACCAGTGCTTCATCCACCCCATGAGGTAGACTGACCATTTTACAGATGACAAAACTAAGGCTCACTGTGGCCAGAAGTTCTGCCATTCACTCCGGGCTCCTCTACCTCTCTTCACTGTGTGACCCAGAGCCAGTTCTATTACCTCTCTGAGTCGTGACTCCCAAGTGGAGAAAAATAGAGCAGTAAGTACCTACCTCATGGGCTGTTGACGGAGGAGGACAGACAGTGCGTCAAAGGTCCCAAGCATTGTGGGTGGCTCTGAGGAAGGAGTTGGTAACAGAGATGACCATGTGTGTGTCCTCGCCATCCAGCCACTGAGATGGCTCTGGCCCCTGTCCCAACCCACCTGGTCTTTAGTAAGTGTCCCCTGTGAACTTTGACATGGGTCCATAGGGTCCTCCTGACCCCAGGCCTGATGCTGGGCCTCCACACGGGCGGGTACATGCAAGGCTGAACAGGTGCAGCAGTGACGCCTGCAGGTGACTCAGAAGCAGGTGACCTGGGAACGGCACTCTGAGAAACACTGAGGCACAGCCATTTGTCCGTCACACTCAGAAGTGTGGACCTAGATCCAGTAGCTTTGGTGCTGTGGGGAGTTGGTCAGAAATGCAGAGTCCCAGGTCTGCATTGTAACCAGACCTCCTGGAGATGCATTCGCACAGTAGCATCTGAAAGGTGGTGGCTGTGAACCCTGGTTCTCAAACTTGACTGCACTTTGGAAGCATGGGGAGAGAGATTTTAATGTTTTATGAATGCATATTAATTTTATAAAGTATTGCGTTTCATTGTGGCCTTTTCATGCATGCACACAGTATATTTTGATTGTATACATCTTCCCATTACCTTCTCATCCATTTCCTTCCCCTTCCCCTTATTCTCTTCCTCTTGTGTAATAATAGGCTCCCTTCCACTTTTATGTCATCTTTGTTTTTTGTTTTTCTAGCTCTCACATATTAGGGAAAACATACGATACTTGTCTTTCTGAGTCTGGCTTACATTGCTTAATGTGATCTCCAGTCCCATCCATTTTCCTGAAAATGACATTTTTTCTTTATGGCTGAATGATATTTCATGGTGATATTAAATATACCACAATTTCCTTATCCCTTCATCCACTGATGGGCATCTAGGCTGGTCCCATATCCAGCTCTTATGAATTGTGTTTCAATAAACATGGGTGTACCAGTATCCCTGTAGTATGCTGAATTAATTCCTTTGCATGTATACCAAGGAGTGGGGTAGCTGGATCGTTTGTTATTCTATTTTTAGTTTTTGGAAGAACCTCCATACTGATTTCCACTATGGCTGTACTAGATTATCTTCTCGTGGAGGAAACTAAACTTCCTGGCCAGGGCTCACCTAGACCATTAAGTCAGATCGCTGGGGGCGAGCCTAGCCGTGAACAACATTCAGACCTTCCCAGGTCATCCCAATATGCCACCCGGTTTGGGCACTCAGGCCCTGGAGAAAGTGACTGCTTTTAGTTGCAAGTGAAATTAACTGACCTTTAGGGTTTCTTTGGACTGGAAAATTCTACAGGGCTAAGAATACTCCAGTCCAGGATTCTGTGGTTCTGAGAGACTTTGAGTTCAGGGTTCTTTTTTTTTTTTTTTTTGAATCTAAAATGGGAAATGCTCCTCTGCTTGGTAAGCAGAGAGATCATGAGAAGCTGGGGGATCTGTGCTGTCCCTTGGAGCTGCCGGGTGGACCGGCCACGTGCTTTGGTGACACTTTTGATGTTGAACTTGCAAGGGGCTGTTGGCAACACAGGTGGGCACCAGGCTGCTCGGTACTGACGTTGCTTACGTTGTCCCCTGCAATGTGATTGCAGTCCCCAGGGATACACCTCTGCCTGCGACCTTCTGGCCCCAGCACCATGGCTAAACCAGGTCGAGACATGGAACTGGATTGCCTGGTCCAGGACCAGCCACCTGGCCAGGTGGCCCCCAGGCCTGCTCCCCCAAACCTGGCAGAGCACCTCCCCAACGTGCCCAGCTACCGCCCCCCAATCACCCGCATCCCTGTCCTCATCTCCCGGAGAACGACCTTGTCTAACTCCAGCTTCGCCAAGCAGACCAGGAGCTCCATCCGTCGCCTAGGTAGTGTGACCTCGCCGCCCTGCAGCCTGGCGCTGTGGCATGTGCTTCTGCATGGCTTGGGCTGTCTTCCTGCATGGGTGTGTGGTTGTGGGTGGGACCACCGCTGTGCTCATGGAAACCACCCCCCCTTTCTTATTTGCTCTGAAAGGAAACCAGCGTATCACCCCCTCTTTCTTCATCTTGATTTGTGGTGGTCACTTGAGGGGTTTTTGGTCCCCTTCTCTCCATGCCTGAAATTTCACAGTTAGCAGTTCATTTCTTTGGGTTACATAATTGCTTTTGCAGGTCCCGACTTTTTATACAGGCAATCACTCACATTCTAATTTAAATGAGTTTCTCACTTGGATCCCCAACCCATGAAGTTTGAACAGAATGCTGATGAAGGAAGTGAGGGTGGTAAGAGGAGGGAAATTAAAGAGTAAAGAGGGACCACTGCAGATAGAATCTGTTGGCCTTAAGAGTGTGGTGGGAGCTGGACTTGTTTGGGGTATGAGAGGAAGGATGCTAGGACTGAAAACAGGGCCTTGCACATGCTAGGCAAGCACTCTACCACCGAGCTACATCCCAGCCCTTTTTATCTTTTTAAAATAGGGTCTCAATGAGTTGCTTAGGCTGACCTTGAAATTGGGATCCTCCTGCCTCAGCCTCACAAGTAATTGGGATTACAGGCATGGCCACCATGCCTGACTGGGAGCTGGACTTTCTGAGGACTAATGCTCAGGAGATCCCATTTCAGGAGAGGAGCAGCTGCCAGGTGCAGGCAGGCAGGCCAGCAAGAGTGTCCTCTGGGGCCCGCACAGAGGGAGGGCCTGTCTGGGCCTTTGGGCCGGGGGACAAGGCTAGAGGAAGCACTGGTCCTCTGCACTCACTTGTTATCACTTCCTGCCTTAACTCTGGCCAGACTGCCCACCCTCCCTGCAGTGTGTCTGTCACCTGTGGCTGACACAGCAGCGTCAGGGCAGCGATGAGTGGATGATGAGTCCCGGGAGGGAGGCAGAAAAACATTGCCAGCAGAGACCCCGCCTCCGCTCTCCCACAGCCTCCAACCATTGTTGTTACATTCCGGACCAACTCTACTTTGATTTCTATTTTTCTTTCACAGGATACTCTTTTTCTGTTTAAGTGTATTTAAAGAGCGGACCTTCTTGTTTCTATTCAAATGGAAAACGAGCATTGATGGCTATAAATAGACAACATCGATAGAAATAATCACAGACAATGAAAAAAAATAGCACCGAGAGTTGCTGGCCGCAGCAGCAGGCCCTTGGAGCTCGCAACAGAGTCTTGGACTCTCGGCCCCAAGGGCTTTGGCTGTGAGGCTGCGGCAGCACCACCTCGGGCCTCCCCTCTGCGTACTGGGGATCAAGAGAGAGTTAAAACGGGAGTCGCGTTCTCCTTCTGTGCTATCCTTTCCCTGACTTGGACATCTCGAGCCATCTCGAGTCTCCCCTGGTCCCTGGGCCCCCACACTGGGAAGTGTTCCCGGGACACTGAGACAGCAGGCAGACCCGACAGCGGCAGCCGTCCAATGAGTGATGACTGGAGACGCTCCAGAGAGGGCAGCGGCAGGCAGAGCAAGAGTGCTTCTGCCTTGGCAGTGTCTGAGCTGGATCCGAGTCCTGGCTCTGCAGCAGGTGTCCTAGTGTCTCTGTGCCTCAGTTTCTCTCCCACACATGGGAGAAGGGTAACAGCCACCTAATAGAACAGCTAGGAAACTCAGAAGAGTTAATACGGGGTGGTATATTCCTAGAGTCTCAGCTACTACGGAGGCTGAGGCAGGACGTGTTTGTGGCCAGCCTGGTCAACATAGTTAAAACTCTGTCTCCAAAACAAACAAAAGACTCTCTCTCTCTCTCTCTCTCTCTCTCTCTATCTATCTATCTATCTAAATAGGTCTAGTAAAACACTTAGGGTCTAGTAAAACAAATGCTGGCAGGCACTATGTAGGAAGTACTTAACAGCAAATATTCTCTAAACCAACTTAATAATGTAAGATTATTCTTTATATTTCTAATGCTATCGTTCTTAGTCTGTTCCTCAACATAATATAAACCGCTACCATTTCTGTCTTGAGTTCCCACTGTTCAGAGCTGGCGAGAAACGGAACACAGCACCAGTCTAGGATTTCCTGCCCTCCCTGGGGGAATGGAAGACACAGGGTCTGACCCAGGGCCAGGCAGGGCTTGGCCCCCAGAACCGGCTCACTGCAGACACCCTGAGTGTATCAGAGCTGTGGCAGCCTGGCTGCCCCATGCCCCCACCCTGCTCACCTCTCCAGGGCTGTGAGACAGCAGAGCGAGGGCCCCTCCTTCTTCTCTGAGGAATCACTTGCCCGTCTTGCAAGATGTCTCCCTTAATGTTTTAAAAATACTCCCATTTCTGCTCTTCTCAGGGCTCAGGGTTTAGTAAAACAATCGCCAAAAAGTCTTAAGGCTTCCATTTGTTCCCTTCATCAAAGTATGAAATAAGTACGAGCAACTCCATTAAGTGCAGGTTCTCCCCAAGATGACCATTTAAAATAAATGATGAGATGGGGTTTGGGGGATGTAGCTCAGTGGCAAAGCGCTCACATAGCATGTGTGTGGCCTTCGGTTCCATCCCCAGCCCTGAGGAGAGTAAAGATCACAAATCTAATGTATTTCAAAGTGCTGTCCCTCCCCTGCCTTGCCATGCTGGGCAGATACTGGGTGCTCCCCACAGTGTGTGGGGAGGTAAGGCACATTCCAACCCCCTGAGCTTGGACCCAGAGCAGACCTGTCCCCGCAGTCCTGGAGGTGGGAGGCGGAGATGAGGCAGGGCTGTGCCCCAGGCCCCACAGGGAGGACCTGCTTCTGAGATGTGGGGTGAGGCAGCTGGCACCAGGCCTCTCAGAGCCCAGAGACGAGCTGACCACACTGAGGGCACGCACGTTCCACAGAAGCTGCCTGCTCCACTTGGTGGGACGGAACCTCCGAATGCCTGCACTTGAGATGTGGCCTCCCCACAGGCCTGGAAGCCATT
The DNA here is from genome assembly GCA_004026905.1 of Hystrix cristata. Classification (NCBI taxonomy): domain Eukaryota; kingdom Metazoa; phylum Chordata; class Mammalia; order Rodentia; family Hystricidae; genus Hystrix; species Hystrix cristata. The sequence goes on from PVJO010011804.1 coordinate 35,151, forward strand.
ATCAGCCCTACCTTGGGATGGGGAAACTGAGGCCCCGTCCCAGCCCTCGTCCCTCACCCTTCCCTGCTCCCCATGTCCTCTCTGAGTGTCGTCCCCCATTCTGGTCACTGCTGACCTCCAGGCTCAGAGAAACCAGGTGGGGCTTTGCCATGGTTTCTGTGGCATTTGGCTTCTTCCTTCGTGGCTGCGGCCCTCAGAGGGCCCCTGCATTCTTGCGCCCCGTGCATGGTGCTCAGCCCTGGCCCTGTGGTGGGTGAGGTGGTCAGAGGCCCCTGCAGACCTGCGCCCTGCACCCGGCTTTGTCAGGGACACGGCTACGCCCGGGGACCTGCTTCGTGCTGTCTGTGACTCTGTCCCTCCTTCCTCTTCCCAAGTGCCTGCCACGGAAGAGCACCCTGAAGTACAGGTGGAAGACACGGATGCCGACAGCCACCCCCTCATCATGGAGGAGAAGCCGCCCTCGCCCGGGCTGCCACCACCTTCGCCTGCCAAATCCGATACCCTCACTGTCCCAGGCTCTGCCACAGTGGGCCACAGGTAACCTTTTATGTTTCTCTTGGGCTTTTCTCAGTGTGGTGCCACCTGTCCATTCTGCCGATGAGGAGACTGAGGCTAGAGAGGGGCAGCACCTCACCCTGTGACTGGGCCAAAGTCATACTGAAGTAGTGTCAGGACGGGGACGCTAACCCCTTTCCTGGCTCTCTTTGCCCTTCTTGGGAGGCCCTGTCCTAAATACTCTGAGGGGTAGGATAGAAGGGGCAGGAGGGGTCATATTATGATAAATAATAAAATAATGTATAATGAATATGACAACTAATTTCTACTTCCTCATTTTATTTTATTTTATTTTTTGGTGGGATACTGTTTAGTAAAACATACACATGGTTATAAATTTCCAGGGTTTATTTTTTACCCCACCCCTTTTTTTGAGACAGGGTCTCGCTCACATAGTTCAGGCTGACCTTGAACTCACTATGTACTGCAGGCTGGCCTCAAATTCATGGTGATCCTCCCGCCTCAGCCTCCTGAGTGCTGGGATTACAGACGTGTGCCACCACACCTGGCTTTTTTTTTTTACCCTCTTAACACATGTTTAAATGCCCAGTGCAGTACTGTTAATTCTAGGCCCAGCATTATGCAGCAGCTCTGTGGAACTTTTCTTCTCATATGCCTGAAACTCCACACCCCTCGATGGCAAATGCACGCCCCCTCCCCCAGCCCCCAGCAGCCACTCTGCTCTCATCTGCACCAGCTTCTCTACTTTAGACACCTAGTGTGAGTGGAATTGTTAGTTCTGGTCCTCCTGGGACTGTCTTATTCACGTAGCGCACCCACACTGTGGCCCATGATGGGATCACCGTCTTTCCTGAGGCTGAGTAATATTCCACTGTCTGCGTACACTGCGCTTTCCTCATCCACTTGTCCACTGCTGGACATTTAGGTTGTTTCCACCTCTTGGCTATTGGGAATATGGGGGTGTAAACATCTCTTTGGATCCTAATTTCAGTTCTTTTGGATGGATGGATACCCAGAAATGGATTGCCGCCTCCTATGGTGGTTCTAGTTTTGGTTTTTGAGGACCCTCCACGCTGTGCTTCCACATTCCCAGGACCTGCACACGGCTGTAGTTTCTGCACATACCAACACTCGGTATTTTGTTGGGTCTTTGGAGTGACGGTCACCCTCACGGATATGAGCTGACACCTCACTACGGTCCTGATCAGCATGGCCTGGTGATTAGTCACATTAAGCACCTTTTCTTTTTCTTTTGTGGCCCTGGGGATGGGACCCAGGGCCTCTCACAGGCCAGGCAAGTGCTTTACCGCCCAGCTGCACACACAGCTGCAGGCTCCTCTTTATTTCCTGTCCGTGTGTCTTCCTGGGAGAAATGTCTCTTCGAATCCTGAGCCTATTTTTAATTCAATAGATTGGGGTTTGTTTTGTTTTTGTTTTGCTATTTAGTTATAGGAAATCCATATTTATTTTGAATAGTAACCCCTCATCAAATAAACAGTTTGTAAATATAGTATTTTCTTACATTCTGTTGGGTTTTTTCCCTCGGTTGCTTATTTCTCTTGCTCTGCAGAAGTCTTTTTATCGTGTATGGTTTCACTTGGCCTATTTTTGTTTTTGTTGCTGGTACCTTTGGGCCATCCTCTCATTGTATCTATCATTAGATGATCTAACAGAAACGCTAAAGAATCTTAGAAAAATAATCATTAGTAATCCTACCATGCTGGATTGTATTTTTATTTTTCTGCATTTGCTTCCATGCCTTATTGACAGGCCCATGCCTCTGTGAGGTTTTAATTGAAGGAGTGATCCAATTTGGGGTCTTGTCTCATTGCATGAATTCTCTTCCATATTGCCAGCTGCTCCCTCAGTGCTCATGGACGACAGCATCATGATGCTCCCCCAGCTCTCCCGGCAGAATGAATTAACAAGTCTCTCCTCGCTGGGCTCTGTCCATAAGGGCATGTGGCCACCTTGGTCTTCTGCTGTCTACCCCAGTTCCTCTGGGGTAGGATTCTCGGTCAAGACCATGCACATTTTTATGCCTCTCACCATAAATGTGTAGCCGAGTGGTTAGAGTTGCTTTTGGACAGCCAGAACCAGGCAACTGGAGAAGGTCCTGCATACAGTGGTAGGCAAACTGTCATGTGCAGGACAGTGCTTTATAAATGACAACATTTTGGTTCTGGGGGTGCTGTTAGTGCCCCTTCTGTGCTGACTGGATGGAGAGATGGTTCTTTTTTCTTCATTTTTGCTCTCATTCATGTGCTCCCGAATAATTTCCCAGCCGAGATCAGGAGCCTGCCAGGATGAGGATGGGCAGATGTGGCAAACTCTCCGATCTTAGTGGAGAAAAGAGACATCATCTCACCAAGCTTAGGAACACAGCTCACAGCTCTGCCTGTGCCCAGGTCAAGTTTACCAAGTTATGCACAGGACACACTGGAAGACCCAGGAACAGTGCCGCTTTGGCCAAAGACCTAAACTGGTGTTGCCTGTATGTGGCAGGGGAGCTACAGGGGCGGTGAAGCTATATGGGCAGGGAAGTTACACATGGGCTGGGCAGGGGGCAGGTGTGTGTGTGGGGGGACATGGGACTAGACTCCAGGCCTCTGCCTTCTGCCTGCTGGCTGAGCCTGTGAGGTCCCTCTTGCCCCTGTCACTCATCCACACAGTTACTGAGTATCTCTGGGAGAGCAGGTGCGATGAGAAGCCTGACACAGGCCTGCGCTTGCTTGCAGAGCTGACCACAGACCTGAGAGAGACAGAGCAAGGAATCGAATAGACAAACAAGCACTTGATTGAACCTGACTGCGAGACTGGGGTGGAGCCCCTGCCCGAGCTGGGCCTGCGGGCAGAATCCTGAGGGCTGACAGGAGAGGCCACAGGGCACTGCAGTCAGGGGCAGACTGAGCCTGAGGCAGCCAAGGGGAGCCCCACAGCCGTGGAGAACACAGCTCTGACCGAGGGGCATCGGGTGAGGCCCTTCTCCATCTCAGGCCAGGGGTCAGGAGGGGACGGGACTCGCCCAAGGTCACACCATTAGCTGGACACCAGATTCCGAGTCCTCCTCTGGCGGCTGAAAGTGTGATGGAGGACTGAAATGGAGACTTCAGACTGGAAGTGGGAGGGAGAGAGAGGATGTTTAAGCCAAAACCTGACTTCTAAGTCCGTCATTCAGTTGGGGAGATTTAGCCCGTTTTACAGAGAAAGAAATGGAGGTGGCTCAGAGAGTTTAAGGTCATGCACTGCAAGAGGCAAGACAGGTTTGCGGTTACCAAGTCACTATTTCCTTTATGCTGGGCCACTGAGCAGATGTGGACACTGACGTCCCAAGAATGGCCGTGCCCCTCTCTGCTCCTTTGTGCCTCCGTCCAGGCAAGTGAGGACCCTTTGGCAGTACCATCCCTCCCCCTTGATCCTCTACCCAGGAACTGGCTTAGGTGACCTGCAGGACTCACAGTCATTTGCTTCCCCTTTGTATGCCTGGGTCTCTGCAGGAAGAAGCTGCCCTCGCAGGATGATGAGGCTGAAGAGCTCAAGATGCTGTCACCAGCCGAGTCCCCAGAGGTCGCTTGGTTGGATCCCACCACCCCACAGGAGGCCGAGTAAGTGAGCCCCATCTGGGGGGCTCAGAGTCGGAAGGCTGGGTGGGACGGGTGGAAGTGGGGACATGGTGGCAGCAGGTAGCATAGACCCAGAACTCCACGGCCAGCAGTGCTTAGAACGGGAGGGTCTCGAGGTAGAGGCTCCTCTGCGAGTGGTCCTGCACTTGACAGCGACCCCGCAAAGGTCAGTGGGGCAAGGAAGGACACAAGGATCTTAGTGGGTCCCGCCCCAAGGAGCTTGCTGAGATACAGGTTCCCAGGCCCCATCCCACTCGGCAGGGCCAGACCCTCAGATGGCGGCTCTGGGGAGCCCTCGTACCTACACGCTCCCTGGGGGTTCTGATGTGGCTGGTACGTGGAATAGCATCTAGACTGCTGTGATAGCACTGCGATCTGGTCTCTGACAGCTCATTGTCCCCAGGGCTGGGCCAAGGGGAGGTGTTTTCCCAAAAGGTTTGAATTCCTGGTTGATGGTGAGTCTCTCAGCCATGGGTGTCAGCCATATCCCCCAGATTAGCCACGGGTAACACTAGACTTGCCTTCTTCCTTCTAGTCTTTTTTTTTAAATCCTTAACTTCGTGTAGTTCATGCAGTTTTATGCTTCACTATTATACAGCTGGGCATGGTGGCACACACCTGTAATTCCAGCACTTGGTAGGTTGAGGCAGGAGTATTGCTGTGAGTTTGAGGCCAGCCTGGGCTATATAGTGAGTTCAAAGCCAACCTGAATTACACAGCAAGACCCTGTCTCAAAAAACAAAACAACAACAACAAAAAAACAGTTACAGAAAATTCAGAAAATAGAAGAAGTGGGAAAAATCTCAAATCTCGCCTGTAGTCCAGTTGTTTGTTTTTTTTTTTTGCACAGTGGGGTCATATTTTATGCTGTAGGGTAAGGATGGGATTAGGACTTGGCATCAGAAAATATAGCGGGAATAATAAAAATTACCCCTGAAATAGCATAAGGAGGTCAACATGGAGACCCATGTAATAGCTAGATAGGCAAAGCTGCTATAACAAATAGGCCCCAGAGGTTCAGTGGCTAAAGGAAGGGAAGATGTCTCGTATATCACAGTCATGGCACTGGTTGTAGGCACTCAGAGGAAAACCTGGTCACATCCATCACAGCCCTGCACTGGTGGAAAGTCAGCAGAATCATTCATTCTCTCTGTCTCTGTCTCTCTGTCTCTGACTTTCTCTCTCTCATGCTGGCAACGCATAAACTTTAATTCCTGTAAATTAAAGAGATCTATAATGTGTCTACACTGATTTTTCTACCAGTTGTTTCCTGAGTTCAAAAATGTAGCCTTGCTCTCCTCTCTGTTCTGCTCAGAAATGTGTCTCATGTGACTCTCATGCTGGGACTAACAGCCTGATTTTGCTGAACTCTGAACTCAATTCCACGAGTTTCACCCTAAATTGCCAATGGAATGAACATTTGTTCAGAGCTGCCCATCTGAATCAGAAGGGACACGGAACATGCACCTGGGCACTGTTGCCAGACTGAGTTTCCTCCTAGGAGAGAGTAAAGCATGTCTGATGTGTGAGAAGGAATCAGGGGCCGAACTGACCTCCTGCAGACTCTGCTGGATGGCGAGATGCAGGGGCCGCCCAGCCCTGCCTGGGTGCTAGGTCCGCTCCTCTCAGTTGCTTGGCCTTGGGGTGTTCCCACAGTGGCCAGGACCGAGCGGCCTCCATGGCCAGCCAGAACAGTGCCATCATCAACGACCGGCTCCAGGAGCTGGTGAAACTCTTCAAGGAGCGAACGGAAAAGGTGAAGGAAAAGCTCATCGACCCTGATGTCACCTCTGATGAGGAGAGTCCCAAGCCCTGTGAGTCTGGGGCTGGAGGTGGCCCACCTGGTCAGGGAGGAGGTGGGGGAGCCCTGAAACCCCTTCCCAACTAACATCGAGGGCACAGGTGCCCCAAAGAAATGGTTGGGGTGCATAAAAGAAACCCAGATCCCCATGATCTGGATTCGGGGCCCTGGTGCATAGGTTCCAATCTGTGCCCGGGAGGGGAGGAAGTCAGCGTCACACCCAGAGATCCAGGGTTCCGTGGCTCCCTCTCCGAGGGCAGGTGGGTGCAGCCACCTGGGGAGGTGGCTCATGGCCTTGCAGCCTAATCTGCAAGCAGATGGTCCTAATGCTTGGAGGCATCTATGCTGCGGCAGTTCCTACGGAGACACCTAATGTTTCCTTAGGAAATAAGAAGCATGCTCTCCCAACTGGGACTTTCTAGGGAAGTGTTGTGCTTTGAAACTCACGGTGCCCCCAGAGGATTTAGTTGGTCCTGTGGTTAGAAACATTGCCATGCTGAACATACAAGAGCCAAGGCCCAGGTCACCGGGACAGCAGCACAGGCGCCTGGGGAGGCTGAGACTCCAGCCCTTCTCCCTTGTGAAGACAAAGGAGCTGAGATTCTTGCTCTGAGAAATCTGAAGCAACATTTCCCTGATTTCATTGGGCCCTTGAGCAATCTAAGCCTGGGTGGTGGGAGCTCTGGTGTGAAATGCCCCAGCCCATCAGAGGGAATGAGGGGGTCCAACAGACACACATGCGCGAGTGCCGGGCTGACCATGGAACTCGCAGCTGGTGTGGGCTAACCATGGAGCCCCTCATTTCTGGCTCCAGGGCCTGCAGGTAAGACCTTAGGGCTGGGTCAGATGGCCACCCATGTCATCCACAGCCCCAGCCAAGAAAGCCCCTGAGCAAGCCCCAGTGGCAAAGCCTGCTGAGACTGAGCAGGCAGAGGAGCACTACTGCAACATGCTCTGCTGCAAGTTCAAGCGGCGGCCCTGGAAGAAGTATGAGTTCCCCCAGAGCATCGACCCCCTGACCAGTGAGTCCTGGGGCTGCGTTCTCTGTGCAGGGTGGACGGGGAATGGGAGAAGGTTGGGGTGTGAGAGGCTGGTGAGAGGCTGCAGGTGTCTTACACTTCAAAAGGATTCCGCACATCCTCACCTCTTCAAACAAGCAAACCAACAAACAATAGCAACGGGAGCAGGAATGCACGATCACACACAGTGATAAGGGAGCTAAGGCCAGAGACTATCCAGCCTAAAGACGGCAGCAGGTAGTGTAGACCCAGGAACCTGAGCCCTGGCTGAGTCTTACTACTGGGGCAGCGCTGGGAGTGGGGCTTCTTCAGTATCTCACATGACTCCCTCTTACTCCCCGTAAGCCCACGGCATGGTCCTCAGGAGTGCACAGCATTTCACAGTTCACGAAGGACCTCCCTGCCTCTCTAAGGCACATTTTCTGTGACTCTGCGAAGAGCACAGCAGGCATCAGAGAAAGACTTTCTCATGATCACCCAGGAAGTCCTTAGGGGAAGGACCCCAACCCTGGTGTCCACTGCATTTCTAAAGTGACCACATGATCTATGGTGTCCATTCATCCATCCTTCCTTCCACCCACCTGTCTGTCCTCCACGCATTATTTACTCTTCTGTATTGACTAAAGCAAGAAGATTTTCAAAAAGAATGAACACAAAGCCGGTGTGAAATGCACTGGACCTTCCACCCATAATCTCAGATACTCCAGAGGCTGAGGCAGGAGGATGGAAAGTTCAAGGGCAGCCTGGGCAAGTCAGTGAGACCCTATCTCAGAACTTTAAAAAGGCTGGGGATGTAGTTAAGGAAAGAAGGAAGGAAGGAAGGAAGGAAGGAAGGAAGGAAGGAAGAAAGGGAAGGAGGGAGGGAGGAAGGAAGGAAAGCAAAAGTGTTTGCTACTTAGTTATCCATTAATAATGCCACTCTCAGCCAGGTGTGGTGAGGCACATCTGTAATCCCAGCACTCAGGAGGGTGAGGGAACAGGATTGCAGTGAATTCATGACCAACCTGAACTACGTAAAGAGACCCTGCCTCGAAAACCAAAAAACAAAATAATAATAATAATGATGATAATAATAACAGTAATAATAATAATAATAATGGTACTATATCACCTTATCTGAGCACTCTGGTTATAAGGGCCTAGTAGTGATTTGTGTTTAAAGCAAAGAAAGTTTTACACACACACACACACACACACACACACACAAACACACACGCAGAGTTATGGAAGTACCACATGAAATGAAAGTCCCACCTGGCCGCTGGGCCCGCCTGGTGCCTCTCCGCCCTGCTCCAGCCGTCCCGCCTGTCCCTCCCGCAGACCTGATGTACATCCTGTGGCTGTTCTTCGTGGTGTTGGCCTGGAACTGGAACTGCTGGCTGATTCCCGTGCGCTGGGCCTTCCCCTACCAGACACCCGGCAACATCCACCTGTGGCTGCTGATGGACTACCTGTGCGACCTCATCTACCTCCTGGACATCGCTGTCTTCCAGATTCGCCTGCAGTTCGTCAGAGGCGGGGACATCATTGTGAGTCACAGGCAGGCGGCGGGGTGAGCACAGCAGACCTCACAGCCAGAGCCTTCAGGGGACTGATCCCTGATCCTATGGTAGACGACAAAGTAAACGAACAAGGAAACCTCAGGGGCAGCTGCCGGTGCATGTTCAACAGCCCAGTTGCTTATTTCACACACTTTTTTTTGGTTCTGGGGATCAAACTCAGGGCCTTGCACTTGCTAGGCAAGCACTCTAACAACTGAGCTAAATCCCCAGCTCACACACCTTTGATAAGTTCAAATTGCGCACATCTGATATTGTTCATAGGGATTCTGGACCACGTGATACATGAAAGATGGAAAAGGAGTCCAGAGGGTGGGCTTTGGGGCAGGTGCACCTGGCTCAGATCCCCCAACAGCTGGCTCACCTCTCCAAGCCTTGGTTTCACATCTGTAAAGTGGGTTGGTACTAGCTCCCACTGGGTAGCAGTAGTGTGAGGGTCAGTTGAGATGAATGTGGTGGCCTGGCTCTGGTAACTGCTGGCAATCAGTGGATCCGGGGCTCCCGCAAAGAGGAAACTGATCTCTGCTACTCGGGCCCCTGTGAGACCCCATGCCTTGGGTCTGCCCCAGTCACCAGGGAGGAGACCAAGGCCCTGACTGTGTCTTACCGAAAGCAGGTGGCACAGTTCCCATCTCCCTGTCCAAGCTGCTTTCTGAAATTCTGCACTGAGGCTGGGGATAGAGCCCAGGTACAGCACTTACCTGGCATGCGTGAGGCCTTGGGTTTGATCCCCAGGATGAAAAAGGAAGAAACATTCTGTGTTGGCAGCATGGGCTCCACTGTGTGCAGACAAGCTGAGTTTTTGCCTCTAAAATGACTTTAGGATCTGGGTGTGATGGTACATCCCTATAATACCAGCATTTGGGAGGTTGAGGCAGGAGGATGTAGTGTTTTATCTCAAAAACAAAACATGAATGATTTAGAGGAAAGAGAATTCTCTGGCCAATCTCTTCCCTGGCCTGAGCAGAGCAGTTGCCAGCTGCTCTGTGAGTTAAGCTGCAAGTGGTCCCAAGAAGACTCACACACTAGAGAAGGAACTCAGGGCCCATGCTTTCCATCCAAGAAATCAGGATCTAGCTGGTGACCCTGGATAGGCCTTTCCCTCCAGGGCTCAGCCACCCACCCAAGGGACTCTCACTGAAGTTCAGTGGGTCTCCTCTGGATGCTCCGATAGGAGGAGGCAGGAGTTCTTCAGGGAGTTCCATGGTCAGGCCTTAAGCTCTGACACCATCTCACTGCCATTATTCCATTTGTTCCAGACGGACAAGAAGGAGATGCGAAATAACTACCTGAAGTCTCAACGATTTAAGGTGTGTGCCCGGATGCAAGGTGTAGTGGCTATGGGGTCCCAGCAGCCTGAGTGCTTGGGGGCCCCTTGTGACATGGTACCTGCCACATGGAGGGATGCTGGGCATACACCCATGGGTGTACGCTGCAGGCTCATCCCCAAGAGACCGGTGCAGGCTGGCAGTCCTCAGAGGCCACTTTTCCACAGATCTGCACCCTTCTGCTCTCTTAGGGGGGCCCAATGGTCATTATCATGGTAATGGAGCTAACACTGGAGTGGGCAAGGTGGTCCTGGAAACCACATGGGCTTCTTGGTGGGCGTCTCCTGGCCTCTAGTGTGAGGCCCTCCTGGGCATTCTGACCTCTGCTGTCCATGGAAGGTGGGGACCCTGGCCCTGGAATTACATGCTTGACACTCTGTGGGGTCCCCTTGGGGTTTCAGATGGACGCACTTTGCCTCCTGCCCCTCGATTTCCTCTACCTGAAATTCGGCGTGAACCCCCTCCTCCGCCTGCCCCGCTGTTTAAAGGTAAGACTGGCATTTCCTCCATGCCACCTTCACACCCCCAGAGCGGCTGGGGGGGCACCCCAAGACTTGTGACTCTGGTACCATCTGTTAGGTATGGACCCAGGCAGGGGCTTTACAAGTGCTGGCTCCTCAACCCCGAGACGCCACATCTTACACACAAGGAGCTGGCCCAGACAGGCTGAGCAGCTCACCTGGGTTACGTGGACAGGAAGGAGCGCAGTCGAGATCGGCACGCAGGCAGCCTGTCTCCACTCGGTTCTCTCTGTAATCACAGAGCGGCCCGGGGGGCTTCTGCTTTATGACGGTCCATTGGCACTCAAGGAGGAGGCAGGCTGACAGCCGAGGCCGCAGGAGCGAGGAAGTGCCGGGGATGGGTCTGAGTGCACAGCCCGCTACCTGCTTGGTCACTGGTCGGTGGTCCAGTGTTTATTCTGCCTTTCATGGGGCAGAGCCAGACTCCCGGGGAGGGTCTGCCGGGGACGGTGTGGATGGTGGCCCTGGCAGCTGTCCTTTCATGGGCTTGGGGTGGAAGCCACTCAGAGCCCTCGGGATCCCCCAAAGGGATTCTGCTGGCAAATCAGTTAAATTCATCTTTCTCCATACATGATGTCTGGTGCCTTTATCCAAAGTCAGTAAATGAGGGAATTTATTTTTTAAGAGGTAAATGCAATAATAGTAATGACCCAAAGAAACAGGGCAAGGAATGCTAGGAAAAACCACAAGTGCCCAGATAAAAAGAAAGCACACCGGGCTGGGACTGAGCATAGCAGTTGCCGGGAGGAAGAGGGAAACCGAACAGCACCATTCTGCAACGCATGCCGGCCTCGGGGGCCACGGAGGCTGCTACAGAGCCGAGCACCAGAGTGAGAAAGGTCGGGTTCCCAGGCCCCACGTGTGGACGTAAGATGCCTTCCTCGGCTCACGGGCCGGCGAGGTGTGTGTATGCACAACTCACGGGCTGAGTGTCTGGCACAGCTCGGAGGAGGCAGCCGTTTGGGCTTCGGGTGTCGGGACCAATCCCGCAGTCTTTCTGCAACCAGAGTAAACTCTGAACGGGGTTAGACTGAATACTTTGATGCTGGCTAGAAGACCTCTTCAGAAATCTTCATTAATATTATTCTCAAATCTCCAATACTCAATGTGGATGAAAATCTAGAGGGGGTGTGGCACGATGCAAACAGCTGGCAGCTTTGAGTCTGATCTCGGTTCACAGGTTGATGCTTACTTCCTGTGTGGGCTTCAGACAAGTTCCTAGACCTCCCCCAGGGCCGATTTCCTCTCTGACAAGGAGAATGATAGGGTTTGGGGTGTGGCTCACTGGCGGGGCATTTGCCTAGTGTGCAAGGTCCCTGGCCCTGAAAAAAAGGTAACACACACTTCATAGGTAAATAAGGAATAACATAAGTATAAGAGGTGCCAATCGCATGCTAGGGGCTCAGTGAAGAAGGGCAGTTATCATTACACTATATTGTATGTAGCCTTGAAGGACATAAGCAGGGGTTACTAAGGAGGCCGCTTTATTATAAAATGTTTTTTATAAGTAAACATATTAAAAGAGGGCCCCTAATCTAGGATGCATGCACATCCAAAAGTTTCATGGTGGGATTCAGAAGGTCTGGGAGTTCCCAGAAATACTAGGCAAATGGTGAGAACATGATTCTATGTACTTTCCAAGGGAAAATGGGCCGTGGCTGTCATCAGATTCCTAAATGGAGTTCTCAGCCCCGCCTGCCCAAGGGCTAGGGATTCCTTGGTTTGACTGCTCACTGGTCAGCCCCCTCCCCCTTCAGGGAGGCGGGGCCTCATCTCAGCACCCGTGGGAAGGGCAGGGAGGTGAGGGCAGGGTGCCACCCACCACAGCCCCGTCCCTGATGCCTCTTCTTCCTCCCAGTACATGGCCTTCTTTGAGTTTAACAGCCGCCTGGAAGCCATTCTCAGCAAAGCCTACGTTTACAGGTGAGATGCCCATGCACGCCCTCACATGCACACACTATATGTGTGCACTTGCACACACACGTGAGTGTACGCACACACAGGACGAGGCATTCTCTCTACCCATTTCTGCCTCTTTTACCTCCCCTGCCCTCCAGGCCCCATAGCCTCCAGAAACCCAAAGCTGGGCTTCTTCCTGCCCCAACCGTTTCTCTGAAGGATGTTTGTTTCTTAGAGAATCGAGATTGTCCAGTTTCCCCTAATTGTGACACGCTGACAGGAATGGCTCACTAGTATTTGTGGGTCAACCGTGGAACTGAAGCCCCCAACCTAGCTCCAATGGAAGGGGAGCGTTTGTAAGGACACAGTGGGTATCTCACAGACATCTGAGGTGGGGTGCAGGACCAGCCAGACTGTGCCAGGGAGCAAGACTCCCAGCACCTCGGCCCACCTCTCTCATGGGCTGCATGGCCTTGTTGTCACTTCTGTGTACGCACCTGTCCCCTGCCTGTCCTTCCCCGGCCATGTTTCTCCTCTAACCCTTTGCCACCCCAGAACTCATCTGAGCAGGTGGTTCTGCCACGCCTGGGCCAATACTAGCCTCAAATCTTGACAGGATTCTGACCGAGTACCACCATTCCTAACTGGCAGCTTTAAAGAGCATCCTACAGGGCCAGTCCAGCTGCTGTTGCTCCCAACTGGCTGGGTGGCCACCCCTCTTGGTGGCTGGATGGGACCGTGTGGCTCCAGTGGGGGAACCTCTGAGGTGGGCCTCAGGGGATGTGAGGACTGGCCGCTTCCCTGCAGTCCTGGCCCTGAAGAAGATGTCGCCCCCACCCCACCATGGCTGTGTTTGTGTCCCTTCCCTTCAGGGTCATCAGGACCACAGCCTACCTGCTCTACAGCTTGCACCTGAACTCCTGTCTTTATTACTGGGCGTCGGCCTTCCAGGGCATTGGCTCTACTCACTGGGTTTACGATGGTGTGGGAAACAGGTGAGCTTGCTTTAGGCTTGATCTTGGCTTTGAATGGACAGAGAAACCAGAGGGAGGGAATAGCATAAAGAAAGAGGAGAAGTTTTTGCTGGGCAGTGTGGTGAATACCCCTTACTTGAGATGCTAAGGCCAGCCTGGGTAATTTAGAGAGATTCTGTCTCAAAACAAAATAAATAGAGCTGGGTGTGTCATTCAGCGATAGAGCTCTTACCTAGCACATGCAGGAGGCCCTGGGTTCTGTCCATGGCCCTGCAAAAACATAACAAAACAAAATAAGAAAATTAAATGTAGATGTGGGCCAGGCGTGGTGGCACATGCCTGTAATCCCAGCACTTGGGAGGCTGAGGCAAGAGGATCGCCGTGAGTTCCAGGTCAGCCTGAACCACAGAGTGGCCCAAAAAGCAAACAAAAAAATTAAATGTGGAATGATGGGGAGCTGCAAGATAACAGAGTGAAGAACTGGGAGCTCAGTATGGCTGAAGGGAGCAGGGTATGTGGAAGTTTCTAGAAAGGTGGGCAGAGCCAGGTTGCCAAGCAGCCTCCTCAAAGAGTTCAAATCTTGCTCTCTAGAGCTGGGTGTTCACAAAGGGCCACACGGCACTTGGTACTCAGCTCATGTGGGCAAGCTGTGCTGCCAGTGTAAGACCCACACAGGATTTGCAAGACGCAGGGTGGACATCGACTGTCCATTAGTAGCTATTAATCCTGTGTAAACCCCCAACCCTTTTGGAGCTAAATTTTGAGACTATGTTGGCTTTTCTAAGGAGACTCTCCTGGTTTTCCTTCAATTCTCAAAGGGGTTTGTGGCCCGGTAAGGTAAGGACCCACTTCCCTGGGGTGGGCTGGGGCTGGCCGCCCCGGAAAGGGATGGCAAGCAGGAAGGGGACCCAGATTCCTATATGAGCAGTCATTCCTTGGGCTCCTGGGCTCTCCGGCTCTGGGACATGGAGGGAGGACCTCCACAGGCACAGCAGGAAGACACAGGACTTTCAGGGGGTCTCTAGGATGTGCCGAAGACTCCTCCAAGGAGGATCCGCTTAGGGCAGGCCAGACCTTTGTGAACATCACTCCTAAGTCCTCTCACTGTTGGCGGCCCAGCCACTTGAGTCGTGGTTCCCAGCTCCGGGTTCCCAGCCCTGGAGTCTGGAGGGTTGGGGGCCACTCTGTCCCCAGGAAGGCTGCTTGGTGCTCCCTCTGGCGGCCAGGACCGGTATGATGGGGGCTTGACGAGCAGGCTTGTGTTGTTCTTAGACTTCCCAGGCAACAGGTGACAAGGAGGTACCCTGAAGCTCAGAGCCGCACCTGTAACTGCTCTAACTGCCCGGCAGCCCTCAACTGCCCAGCACCTTCTGCTTCCTCCTCCCAGCACTCAGCACACACTGCCATCCTCACTGCAGAGCTTCCTGAGGACCCGGCAAGGCCGTGCTGTGCCCATTGCAGGCACGTGACAGGCCCGGGGCGACCACTGATTTACAGAGAGCTCGTCTTGTGCCAGGCACGCTCTCCTCCAGCAGCTCATCTCGTCCTCCTGGTCACCTGTGAAGGGTGTTCCGCCGCCACCCCCATTTTACGGAAGAAGAGGCTGGGGGTTGGAGAAATTGAGAAATCTGCTTAGTTAGGCAGCTAGAAAGTGCCTTGTGCACCTTCAGTCTGGCTCCACAGCCTGTGTGTGAGCTCACCAGCTGTACAACAGCTGGCCAGTGGAGCCAGGAGCCCCAGAAGGCCGGCCCATCTCACACTTCTGCCTGCTTCCCCCATGCTGTCCCCCGGCAGGGCTCAGCCTGGAGGTGTGGACAGGTGTGGGGGGCTCTTGCTGCTTCGTGATGATCAGACAAGCTCAGGGCAGTTCCCATGCCTTCTACCTCATAGCAGGACACACACGGGTGCTGCCCGGTGGATTGTGAGCCTGGGCTGGGGATTACCTGAAGGTGGGCTGGCAGCACAGAGGAACAGGCAGCACCCTGTTCTAGTCCCGGGTCTGGAGCTTGCCAGCTGGTGACCATAGGAGTCCCCTTTTCCCTTGGGGGGCCTCAGTTTCACTACCTGGAAAATGGACAAGAAGGAGGAACCGTCAGAAAAAGTGGTCCTCAAGATACAGTGTCCCTCAGCAGCCACAGGAGACTGGTTCCAGGACCCTTGAGGATGCCAAATTCTGAGGCTGCTCATTCTCTTATAGGAAATGATGTAGTGTTTTCATATAACTGGTGCACATGCTCCTATATTCTTTAAGTCATCTCTAGAGTATTTAGAATACTTAATACAATGCAAATGCTACATAAAACAGATTACACTGTATTGTTTAGGGAATAATGACAAGAAAAGATGTCTGTACATGTTCAACACAGACACAATTTTTAAAAATTATTTTCCACCTGCACTTGGTTGAATTCCCAAATGCAAACCCACAGATATGAAGGCCGACAGGATCTTCCAACTCCAGTGTTGTTTCTTTGTCTTAGTTACTTTCTCATTGCTGGGATGAAATAGCCAACACCCACAAGTTAAAGGAAAGTTTTATTTTGGTTCACATTTTGTAGAGGTTTCAGCCCATAGTCGCTGGCTCCAAGGCAGGGTGACATGGCAGAGGGGCGTGACTGAGGAGAGACAGTGCATGGCATGGTGGTGGGAAGCAGCGAGAAACAGATCGAGGGAGGAGGGAGGGAGGTAGGATCCTTCCAGGCCACGCCCTCTGTGACCACCTCATCAGACTGAGGTTCACCTCCTAATATCACATTTAGCTGTAAACTCAGCAGTGTACTAATCTACTGATGAGTATCACGCCCTGTGACCCAGTCACCCCCACAAAGCTCCACCTATGAGCGCATGAGGCTTTGGGGGGGACATCTACATAGAAACCATAACACTTGCTTTCTGCGAGCCAGCATGGCAGGGGGTAGCAAGGGAAACAGTTGTGGAAACTGAGGGAGCCCTGTCGCCAGGACTGGTCTGTCCTCCTACCAAGTCTTCCTGGATATCTTCTGGAGCCTCCGTTTCCGTATCCGTCCGTGGGGATCACCACATGCCCCTGCAGGGGTAGGGCAGAGCCAGGGACAAACTGTGACATACTCTGCCTGTGTGAGAGGCGGGCACCTTGCATCTATGGCCTGTAAGGTCCCTCTTTGCATGGCACACACCTGTCACGGGTGTCTGAACCAGGCCACCCAAGGTCAGCAGGTGCATCCGGTATGACCGAGCCCCTTTCCTCTTCTCTCTCCAGTTACATTCGCTGCTACTACTGGGCTGTGAAGACCCTCATCACCATCGGGGGGCTGCCTGACCCTCAGACGCTCTTCGAAATTGTCTTCCAGCTGCTGAACTACTTCACGGGCGTCTTTGCTTTCTCTGTGATGATTGGACAGGTACCTGGGGCTCAGCCTGGGGTCCCAGCCCACCACCCGCAGGGCCCTTCCCACTGCAGCCAGAAACATCAGCCTCTGTGCCTGCTGCTTTGGGACTGAGCCCGGGGTGGAGCACTGGGCTGCAAGTCAGAAGTCTGGGGCGCCAGGTCCTGCTGGCCGAGAGGCAGGTGTGGGTCTAGGTCCCACCACTCTCTGAGGTTGTTGTCTTTTGAAATGTCAGTCCCTTTGGGTGTCCTGGTGAGCTAGGCTGCGTGGCTTAATGAAAGGTGGGAAAGACCCCTTGTATTGCCAACATGCTGCAGGTGTATCTCATTTTCTAGCCAGTGCAGGTGACACTCAGGGGTCCTAACAGGAGGCTTTGAAGGTCCCCAGACTGATGAACTGTATGCTGGGTTCATACACCCTCTAGCAAGGGGTTGGATAAAGTGGCTGTGGTGCTACAGAGCCACATTGTGCCAGAATCAGCCCAGCCAAAGAGGTGTCCCCTGCTTGCACGGCCTTTGGGATCTCATGCCACCAGAGGGGCCAGCAGCAACCTTCTTGCATCTGTACCAGAGGCAGGACTTTTCCCACCAAGAAACTTCTGTGTATGGGTGTCTGTCTTCCTCCCTCCCTTCCTCCTCCGTGAGCAGGTGGCCCTGTCTGGGTAAAGTGACGCATCCCAAAACTTGCTTCCTGCCCTGCCCCAGATGAGAGATGTGGTGGGTGCGGCCACTGCAGGACAGACCTACTACCGCAGCTGCATGGACAGCACAGTGAAGTACATGAACTTCTACAAGATCCCCAGGTCTGTGCAGAACCGCGTCAAGACTTGGTATGAGTACACCTGGCACTCGCAAGGCATGCTGGGTAAGATGGACCCCCCCCCCTTTCCTTCTTCCTTGTCCTGTATTTCTGAGGCCTCAGCACTGGGGCCCCTCTCAGCTATGGCCCCAAGGCTTATGTGAGAGGGACTCTAAGAGGCCTGGGAGGCACCCCACGCTGGGTCGTCATGACAACCCTGAAATCGAGGGCCTGTCTCCTGGGTTTCTGTATCTCTTCACTTCATTTTGAGACAGAGCCCCATTGGAAATCAAAGTTAAAGTTTGAATCAGGGAAGAAGACAGAGTCCTTCCCTTCCTCCCCTCTCCCATCCTTTCCTCTGTCGTGGCACTTACTCCCAACGGTGGGCACCAGGGATGTGACCCTGCTCCTCTACACAGGCTCTGAGGCCAAGCAGCCTGGGCGAGTTCTTCTTCCGTCTCCCTGGCTGCACTGCCCTGGGCAAGCCAGTGCCCAGCCTGTCTGTAGAGAGGGGTTAGAGAGGTGAACCCCTCCTGGGTTACAGGGAGGGCTGACTAAAATCGTCTTTGTAAAGCACTCTGTGAAAAGCAGGCACATGAAGGGCTGGGAATGTAGCTCAGTGGTAGAGCACTTGCCTAGCATATGCAAGGTCCTGGGTTCAATTCCCAACACTAGTTAAAAATTAAAGAAGAAAAAAGATTGATTTAAAAGCCAGGCCCCAGGGGCTGAGGATTTAGCTCAAGTGGTAGAGAGCTTACCTAGCAAGTGGAAGGTCCTGAGTTCGATCCCCCGCACCACTACCCCCCCTGCCCAAAAAAAAGCCAGGTACCACAGTACACACCTGTAATCCAGCGCTAGAGACTGAGGAATGAGGATGGCAAGTCTGAGCCCAGCTGGGCAATTCAGTGAGACTCTGTCTCAAGATACAAAAATAAAAAGGTCTAGGGATCTAGTTCAGTGCGAAGGCCCTGAGCTCAATCCCCAGTACCACACACGCACACACGCACACACACACACAGCTGGCATGGGTTAAACTAGTTCTTGCTAGTGTTGTTCTCCTAATGTGAGTCTAGGAGACTCCCTATGAGGGGGTCATCAACAATTGGCAACGAAGAGATGATCAGTGTACAGTTAATGCAGAGGCTGGGCTGGGAGTGTCAAGGGAAGGCTTCCTGGAAGAGGTGACATTGGTGTTGGGTTTCGAAGAATGAGTAGGAGTTAGGGAAGTGCATAGGGTTTTCCTGGTAGAGGGACCATATTGACAAAGGCCTAGAGGTGACAGAGGATGCTATTAGGATCTAGAGCGGCAGGGAAGGTGGCTGGGGCTGCTGGTGTGCGAGGGGTAGGGCTGGCCATCTCTGACTCCCCCAGGTCCTGTTCACAGATGAGTCAGAGCTGATGGTGCAACTTCCAGACAAGATGCGCCTGGACCTCGCCATCGATGTGAACTACGACATCGTCAGCAAAGTGGCGCTCTTTCAGGTGTGCCCTCCCAGCGCCCTCTCCTTTGTGGCTCTGGGGCCCCCAAGCCTGAACATCCCTCTGATGGGACTCCTTCCCCTCCTCCCCGGGCAGGGCTGTGACCGGCAGATGATCTTTGACATGCTGAAGCGCCTGCGCTCTGTGGTCTACCTGCCCAATGACTACGTGTGCAAGAAGGTGAGTGCCAGGGCTGAGGGGAGCTGGTCACAGCCACAGCCTTCCTCCCTCGGAGTGGGGCGGGAGACCTGAGATGACCCGGGCGGCAGGGACCGCTGCTGAGGGAGAGGAGGCCGCGGCGCCACCCGGGGGCTGGCCTGAGAGTCCAGCTGGCTGAGGGCTGGGAAGTCCATCCAGCTGTGGGCAGTGAACACAGACATGCCTCGGCTTTGCAACACAGCTCCACGTAGGACAGGGGCGTCCATTCACAGGGAAGGGATGGAGGAACGTTCCTGGAACATCCGGAAGTGTGCGGGGGGAGAACACGTGCCCACGTCACCCTGGCAAACCAGCCCTTTAGACTTCCTGTCTTTGATGGTCAAAGTGTTACCAAGGTCAGCGGGGGGCAGGAACCCAGGGTTGAGTCTTCTTGTACAGAACTGGTGATAAAGCCAGGCATGTGTACAGGGGGAAGATCCTGCCCCGGCAGGACCTATGAGGTTCAGGAGCCCCAGCCCGAGAAGGCCCCTGACTCTAGGTATAGGCTGTATGGCGTGAAGTTTCTGGAAGCAGAGTGAGGGGGAAGAGGGAGAAAAAGGTGCTGTAGATGGCTGAAAACTTCATGCTACAGCTTGAGGGGCCAGGAGGGGTTTGGGAACAACAGAGCGATCTGTCCAGACATGGGAACTACTTCCTGGCTGTGCAGCCCTGAGCAAGGGGCTTGCCTGCTCTGGTAAAGGATGAAGTGCAGGTATGGGTGGCGCCTCCCTCCTGCGGCTGCTGGGAGGACTGAATAAGATAGGCCCACAGCTTGGCCCTGTGTGTGGGACTGAGCAAGTGCGACCACTGTCACTATCCCCTGTGTGGTGATGCACTTTGCTTTCAGTGAGAGCAGGTGAATCAGGCGTTGATGAAGTTGTGGTTGGTTGCGAGTCGAAGTGAGCACTTGTGGATGTGTGAGTGGCGCCCTCTGCTGTCCATTCTGCCTGACGCTGTCCTTGAGACAGCCGGAGTCTCGCTAGTGAGGTGTCAGGCTGCGAAACAGAAAAGGGCGGCCACGACTCTTCCTGTCTGGGAGGAGGGTCGTGTGTGTGTGTGTGTGTGTGTGTGTGTGTGTGTGTGTGTGTGTGTGCGCGCGCGTGTGCGTGTGTGTGTGTGTGTGTGTGTGGTGTGCAGGAAATGCTTGGTGTCCCCGAGCTGCTGTCCTGAGGACATTTTTAAACATGCCGGGTGTGACTGACAGGTGGCACACTGGGTGAGGCCAGGCAGGGCGCAAAGACTGAAAGTTGCGTGGCGGACTGGCGTCTCTGCCTGTGGTCCAGAGCAAGCTCTTCCTTCCATCCTCCCTCCTTCCTTCCTTCCTTCCCTCTTTCATTCATCCTGGGACTCTGCCACTGTGGGAGAGGGGCAGATCACATACCGAATGGCCTCTGCCCTAGGCCCAACTTCTCTGTGTCTCTTCCATCATCTTCCCACCGTGCCTGTCTCTGCGTCCAGTTCCCTTTTTGTGAGGACACCAGACAGACTGGATTAGGCTCCCCCCTTGTTCTCGTGTGGCCACATCTTAATTACATCTGCACAAGCCTGTTACCAAATCAGGTCACGGTCTGAGGTCCTGGGGACTGGGATTTCAACACGTGGATTGGGAAAGGGGCACGATTCAACCTGTAACAACCACGAACTCTGTAACCAGCCTGGATTCGAATCCCGGCTCTGCCTTACCCTTGCTGTATGACCTTAGGAAGTGCAATCTGGCAGGCTGAGGCAAGAGGATTGTAAATTCGAGCCCAGCCTGGGCAACTTAATGACTTAGCAAGACCCTATCTTAAAATAAACTTTTTAGAAATCTCACCTCAGAGGGCTGTGGAGATTGAGGTCCACCATGGACAGTGCTCGGAGAAGTGCCTCCGACCTGCTGGACCTCATCGTTGTCGTCCTCCCTGTCTCAGCGGAGGTTGGTTGGTCCTGGAGGGGGCTGCACATGGATGTTCACTGATGGTGTAAGCCACCGTCCACTTCGCCGTGCCTCCAGCCACAGAACCCATCACCCCCGCACCTCCCAGGCTGCCGGACACTTTCCATCCCGGGACACCACGCACTGCCCACCAGAACCTGCCGGGCAGGCAGGGCGAGGGCTGCTCACTCTCCCAGGTGGGGAGACCGAGGCCCTCGCGGAAAGTGACCCTCCTAGACTCACGCCAAGCTGTGGTGCGGGGACGCGGCCCCAGCGGCTCCTCGCTGGGTCACCGGAGTCACTCGCGGGTGGGGGAGGGGCTGAGGCCTGCTCTGTTTCAGGGCGAGATTGGCCGCGAGATGTATATCATCCAGGCGGGCCAGGTGCAGGTCCTGGGTGGCCCCGACGGCAAGGCTGTGCTGGTGACGCTGAGAGCCGGATCGGTGTTCGGGGAGATCAGGTCAGAGGGGCTGGGCGGCGGGGCAGCGCGCCGGGGTGGGAGCCTCCGCGCTGGCGCGTGGAGCGGGGATGGGGCTCGTCGGGTCCCTGTGGTGCTCCACGCGGCGGGGCAGGTGGCGGATTGGACGCGATCCAAAGCAAGTGCCGGAGTGTCTCACGGCCGCCCCTCTCCCCAGCCTGCTGGCGGTCGGGGGCGGCAATCGGCGCACGGCCAACGTGGTGGCGCACGGGTTCACCAACCTCTTCATTCTGGATAAGAAGGACTTGAATGAAATTTTGGTGCATTATCCTGAGTCTCAGAAGCTACTCCGGAAGAAAGCCAGGTACGTAACTTATTTTTTCACATAAAAAAAATGCTAAGGATGAGGGCTTCCTCTTGCATAAGCAGAATACCTTTGTCAAAACCAGGACGTTCATCCGGTCTCACCTGTACGCTATGCTCACGTTTTGCCAGTTGCCCCAGTAATCTCTTACAGCTCTGCTCTTCTGCCCCTGCCCCTGCTTGGGTCAA
This sequence comes from Hystrix cristata, assembly GCA_004026905.1. NCBI lineage: Eukaryota > Metazoa > Chordata > Mammalia > Rodentia > Hystricidae > Hystrix > Hystrix cristata. Next base: position 57,116 of record PVJO010011804.1, read on the forward strand.
GTCTAGAGTCGCAAGTCTGACTCCAGTTATTTTGTACATTGTTCTCAGTCCGGGTTTGCCGGAGGGTATTTTCTGGTGCTCGACTTCAGGTTTCCGTCGTCAGCAGGAACAATGGGAAGCGATGTCTCACCCTGCTCAGTGAGCAGATTGAGGGGCATGGGAGGCTTATGATTTTTACTTCTATCATGTGGTGAGGGTTTCTACACTATAAGCTGCTATTTTTCTCTCTGTAATAGATAAGTAAATAAGCCAGGTATGGTGGTGCACGCCTGTCATCCCAGCACTTGGGAGGCTGAGGCAGGAGGATTGCTGCAAGTTCGAGGCCAGCCTCGGCTACATAGTGAGCTCACGGTCAGCTTGAACTGTACAGTGAGACCCTGTCTCAAAACAACAACAACAGAGATTAATGAGTACATTCATTATTAACTCCAAAGGGAGTCACTTCAGAATTATGTATATGTCCTATCTGCCACTAAACTTTCACCCATTGCTTTCAGCACCTGCTGATGATGTCTTGCTAAATCACTGATGGTTGTGAGGGTTGCGAAATGGTAATTCTCCTTCCACATCTCTTGGCCAGCGTCTGCTCTAAGGAAAAGGCTTTGCTTCTCTCTCATTTGTTTATTCATTTATCACTGATCCCTTATTTGCAAATTCTCCTCGCTAAAATGCATTTGTGACCCCAGGATCAGGCTCAGTGAGGCCTTTGTGGTCATTCACATATGTGCAGAGTGGCTGATCATGGGGCTGGCCCAAGCACACAGTCTCAGCTGGAGCCCTCTTGCTTCCACTTTCAGGGGGCAGTCACGAGTCTTTTGTGGTCTAGTTAGTGCCAATGTTTTACGTTTTTGTACCTTTTCTTTGTGATTTTGCTGTTTCCAATGGCCCCCAGCAAAGTGGCAAAGTGATATCTCACGTCCCCAAAGCACAAGAAAGCGTCTCTGATACATGAAGTGGGGCTGGGGATGCAGCTCAGAGGGAAGAGTCTCATGTCTGCCCACTTCTCTGGGGCGATGCAGGATCCTAACCATAGAGAAGTGTGCAGTGTCCAAAAATGAAGGGAAAAGCCTGGTGTGGTGGCACACACCTGTAATCCCAGCACTTTGG
>PVJO010011805.1:0-58209 GCA_004026905.1 Hystrix cristata
AGAAATTTAGATAGATAAAATCATGTAATATGTGGCATTTGGTGAACCAGCTTCTTTTAATTATTTTAATATTTGAGGTTTAACCACCTTGTAGCACATATTGGTACATCTATTTTTTATTGCCAAATAACACAACATTGTATGGGCACCACATTTAATTACCCGCCATCCATTGATGGTCTTTAGGGCCATTTCCACTTTTTAGCTACCACCAAATTTGCTATGAATATTCATATACAAGCTTTATCATAGACATATGTTGCTATTTGTCTTGGACAGGTGTGTCCAACCCAAAGCCTTCAGACTGTATGACAAGAGGTGTTGTGGCCCCAGAAGATAATAAACTTTTAAGGAATTAGGTGTGATTTTTAGCCCTATTTTCCATGACTTGATTGTTCAGTATTCCGTACAGACTGTGCAGATGACAAGGACAGGCTACAGAGGGAAGGGTGTCAGGCAGCAGGGCCGTGGGAACTGTGCCCACCACACATGCACAGTCTGTCAGATGTTTCTCCTCTTCGTGGGGCTTGGAAAGAAAACAGCCAGCTAGCTACAGGTGTGCGCTTGCGAAGACAGGCGTTTATTCTTATTAAGCAGACATGTAAGCAAACTTATTAAACTTAAATTTGTGATATTTTGTTAAATAATTTGGTAAGGTAAGATAGTTTGTAACTCCAGTGGTATAGGAAATACAAAAAATGTAGCACATAGTTTTTTGTTTGTTTGTTTCCTAATTGTGTTGTTAAAATTACATGTATGATGTCATTCATGCTAGAAAAATAAATGGTTGTTTATGTATTAATTTTTGTATTCTGGTATTATAGTTTGTTACTTACATACCTTTAGCTATATTATATGTTTTATATATGACCCAAGACAATCCATCGTCACTAAATGGGACTCAGCAGAGCCCAAATTTTGTTGCCTATGCCCTAGGGGATGTGCCCACCAGTGAAATTTTGGGTTCACTTGGTCACCTTCTATTTAAATTTCTAAAGGACTGCTTGGCTGTTTTCCCAGTAGCTACACCCCTTGGTTTCCACCGGCCACGTGTGAGGGCTGTGGTATCTCTCAGCCTCACCCACACTGCTGCTCTGTCCATTGATTCCAGGCACGCTGGTGTAACGGATGAGAAGTGGCTTTTGTTTGTGGTTTCAATTCCAACCCCTCATGGCTTTAAGAGAGCTCTGTTGCTGATCTGTGGATGTTTACATTCTGCAGATCACCTCCTTCTGCTCATTCAGATGATACATACAGAGGGATAATAATTAAAACAAGTTCCCACAGGTGAATAGTGGAAAAATGTTTGGTGTTGGGCAGTGTGACATGGAGCAACCAGAGTGGATCTTATGTAGACACAGAAAGGACAGTCTGACCTAGTGATTTTTTTGAGTTGAAATAGGAAGGATGAAAGCAAGAGTAAGTCAAGTGAAGACTCCTGCAAAGATGTCCGCTCACCGAGGGAGGCTGGCCAAGGCCAACGTCCAGAGGGCAGATAAGGGCTTGGCACTTTCAAGGAACGTAAAGCAAGGCGGGGCAATCAAGGCCTGCAGACTCATGGGGGAAGATGTGCAATCACGTGCGGAATCCAAGACCGTTGCGTCTAGCAATGCGTAACACATATCAGATGTTTAGGAAATGTCATTTATCACTGTTGTCCTTGTTATTTTGCTAACCTAGCTCAGAGAGGTACAGAGACGTGACTGACTGAGAGGCATGATTTACACAAATAAAATATTTCACAGTTTCATCACTTTTAAAATTATTAATTGATTATGAAAATCAAGTCACGTAATAGGAAGATCTGAAAGTTGAAAAATCTGAGTTGAAATTTCAAGTTTAGCTCTCTTATAGCAAATGTGCAAGGAGCAGAGTGTGGGGAAGAAAGGATGGGTCATTTTTCAGGGTCTCACCTAATTTGCATCTTCAACTTCAAGGAAGTTCCATTCTATTTCAACATGGCTGATCTGGGAATATCCTTTTATGTCCAACAACAAGCCTCATGGTGTCTGGGAGAGCGCTGAGTATTGGGGACTCACCACTGTCTCAGAGTTAAAAGGCGAGCTGTCTGCCCTGGGACGTGAGGCTGCGTGGAACGGGAGCACAGAGGGCCTAAGCGCACAGGTCCCCAACTGGCTGGCACACAGGCTACAACCAGCCCATCCCCGGGATGCGTGTGATCACAAGGATGGACATGGCAGATGTTTGCTCAGCCCGGTGAAACTCGGTTCTCACGTGGGTTCAACCTGAAGTTTCAGGTGCTGTCTTGGTTCTCTCTGGCTCCAGGCCCTGGTGGCAGATGGTCTGTGCCCAGACTTGGCTTCGCCCCCAGCTTGGCCCTATGCCCTCCACCTTCCATCCCCCAGCCTATAAAATGCTAGTAGCCAAAGCAAGAAGGCGGAAAACGCTTGTCTTTTCAAAACATTTCTGTTATACTCAGATCTAGAGGCGTGAACTTGAAAGAAGAAACCACTTTCTTCTTCTGTGTCTTGTTTTGGCTGTCTGATCAGGGCTTAGGAATTAGCGAAGCTGGAGTTAGGAGAGACGGCAGCAGGCTGATTACTGCTCTCGGGGTGTGCCAAGCCACTAGGTCTACATTTCCACCTGCTGTAACAGAATGATGGCAGCGCCCCATACAAAGAAACTGGAGAAAATGTGTGGACTATAAGATACTCTATTACAAACGCAGTTCATTTCCTAACCCTCTGTCATTGCTTCAAGACAACAGATTTTACAACTCACTCATGCTTTGTTTCATGAGTGTTTCAGTTTCACATAGAGGGCTGCCCCATTCATTTTTTGGACAACTTTACTTCCATCCCTAATCCCACCCTGGGATGTGGCTGGTTTCCTAAGCTCCCCCTGCTTGACCTCTCATCCTTCCCGCAATTCGGCCTTTCTCTGCACCAGCAGCTCCCACAGCCTCTGCCCTTGTTTGTCCTCAACACACAATAATCTTTCGATTTCTGACCATGCGGTTTCCTCTCTCATTTCCTACAGGTCTTGGTTTGACCTTGGCATGATTTCTACTCTGTTAATGTTTTCTTTTTCTTAATAGAAGTCAATACCATCTGATGAGAAATAGGTTCCTTTTTTTCAGGAAGCTGCAGTGAAAGCTCATGGAGACAAGAACATTATTTTATTTCTACTGTCCCTTCCTCACTAGTTAAAAAATTACCTAACATTAAGGAGACACAATGTACATTGGTTTTGAGTGGATGGAAGAGTTTGTCCTGAAATTACTTATTAATTATCAAAGATCAAAATTTCTAAAATATTGATCTTTGATTAAAAATATTAACAATATTTTAAAAATGCCAATTCTGACTTTAAAGAAATACAGGAACGACAATACTAAATTAAGACATGGTTAGTAGATGAGAACGTGCTCAGTAAGAAAGGAAGCAAGAGGAATTAGGTGTTTGTTTTAGATAAATCAGATGAAATCATCATTTTCAGTGCACGTGAGTGTTTCTGAATGTTTTAATGATATTTTAGCTTTCTACCGTCTCTACTCAAACGATGACCTTTGTGCTCTCTGATGATCTCTTTGGGGACAGTGCTGCCTGCGAGCCCATTTCTCTCCATAAAGAGTGTCCCTGACATGCTTCTCTGTGTTTTGCTCCCTGGATGAGCAATTTTGGAAGTGAATTCCTTCGCAAAACAAGTGTTATGTTTTCAAATTGGCCACTAATTCTGGCACCGTTATGCAACATTATTTCCTGGCAACTGAGAGTTTACAGTGTGTGCCCACCAAGAACAGTAATACAAAGGTCCATGACTGGCCACAAACCCTCTTTCTGAAGTACAGATTGGTCTATCCAGGGAGCGGTGGCGGGGTTGGGCTGCTACTGCTCAGATGATTAAAAACAACTGCTTTGAAAAAGAAGGCAGGAAACGCTATTGGTCTATGCAAACATTGCCAGGGCCTGCAGCTCAGGGGAAGTAAGGCGGAGAGAATTCAGGATTTCTCTCTTCCTAGCCTGTTACTGCATTACTGTGGGAATGGCAATTATAAGCATGCTGTTATAAGCATGGAGTCTTTAACATCCTCAACAAATTAAACAAACAAATACATTAAAGCAAAAAAAATATAATTATACATATTCTTTAGACTGCTTGCTCACCAATAATTCCTGGAAAGATCCTTCTTATTGTTGATTTATTCAGCTAATGACTGAGAAGGGAATCAGGGAACTTGCAAAGTGTTAAATCCTTGCTACTCCAAAAATAGTTCTTGACTGGTCCAGAAACATCAGCATTGCCTGATATGAAGTATGCCCACCTGCCTCACCCCTACAGAGTAAATAGCTGTGATTTTTAATAATATCTCCAGGTGACTCTCACACAGATTAGATTTGGGGACGACCTAGGCTAAGTATGCATCCATCGGCACATGTGTTCAGGGTTGAGGAAAGAAAGGTGAAGAGTAAACTGCAGCTTTGTATAAGTGAGAAAAAAAAATGAATGGATTAGATCTAGCCATGTTTTCTAGTGAGTGCTTGGTGCTCATAAAGTTTTGTCACATAACATAGGAAAAATATATTATACTGCAGAGAAAGAAAGAAAATATCCTTCTGAGCACATTTTTCCAAACTGACTTGAATTGAGACTCAATAAATGTTATTTGAATGAGATCAGTACCAAAGTGCCATCAGTTTGAACAAAGTAGAAGAGAACTTTGGAGTGCAGAGGATTTGAAGACAATGGTTGGGGAGCTTGGAAGATCAACAGCAGGGCAACAGATTTCTAAGATTGTCATGGAAAGACTGCAGAGAAAGAATGAGCTGGCTAAAACTTTTCTACTTTCTTTTTCTATTTCAAAGAGAAATCAGATTCCCAGAAGAGAGTAAATGATGTGTCCAGGGTCACATTGTTGAGAAACTAGCTAATTTCTTGTGGCCCAGACATCCCCACTGCCCAGGTGGAAAGTGAGCCGACCATTACACTTTTGTTAGATTAATGCATCCACGCTGACTCACACAAATGGGGCTGCGAGTATCCGGGCTTTCTTACCTGGGACTGAAGTATTCTATATTGTAGATCTTCATAACTCAATTTCTATGTTCTTTACTTCTGACCTGTGAAAAATTAAATTTCTATCCGTATTTAATTTTTCCTTATGAAAGTTATCTTTCCCTTTTGCCCTGATTTCTCTGATGTTTTCAATATTAATGGTTTTCTGTGTGCCGGCGTTTCTTTTGCTTTTGTTTTAAAGCCAATTTGCATAGATTACCTCAATTCTCATTTTTACAGCGTACATTCTTTTCTTATTGTACTTATCTAAAATCTAATGATAACATAATTTAGCAAAGAACATTTTCGGTAACATTATGCTTCCTTCTTCACACCAGTTACCTTTTCGGCATTCTGAGACATTGTTCTGAGTTTTCCTACACCCTGTTGGCTTTTGTAAATTCTTTTCTAGCTATTGAGTTATTTTCTTGCTCTTGACAGAGTAATCTCTATTATCTCTGCCTCTTCTCTTCGGAAAACACACGTTTCCTGTCTGATGCACTAAGAATTTCTCTGGGCTCCACCACTCTAGAACAGCTTGTTATTCTCTGCACTCTTACAATTTGGAGCTGGATAAATGTTTGCTGTGGAGTTTATGTTACTCATTTTAATATTTCAGTATACCCCAGGTTCCTCCCACCATGTAAAAATAGCTCTTCTATCCCAGACCCAGGCCATAGGAATCAACAATATTTCCAAATTTTGCTCAGCGTGCTGTGTGTTATAAAACCGCTCCTAGAGAGCGACTGGTCTGCTAAGACTGGTCTTACCGAAATCCCTAAAGACAGAACCATGGCCACTTTTGATGCTTCATAGTGCTGGTGCTGGGAAGTCACCATACTAATAGAACTTCCTTCTGCCTTGGATCCCTGACCTTGTTCTCTTGCTGTCATTTTCCAACAGCTTTCTCTTTGATCTGTCCCTTTCCCTTTCCCTGCTCTGGAACAACGTGTGCACAGGTGTGTTCATTTCCTCCACTCACTCAGCATCACAGTAAAGAGGGCTCCCTCCCTTCCCTCTTCTGCTTGCCTTCCAGTCTCTGCCTTTGCTCTGTGAGGAGGGACCTGGGTATCAGTGGTCAGCTGCCAGGTCTACACTCGCGTTTAATTTTCACACGGTATCTCCTTTCCTCCTCCGGCTCAGCAGGTGATTCATCGTCTACTTCTTTGTCAGTTCATCTTCTCTTCACCCACCAAGTCTCCCTCCCTTCCCAGTTTCAGCTGATTACCAAAACATGTTTATTACAAACAAATATCCTGACTCTGATCTCCGATTCATCGCAACTCTTTCCCAAAGCTAAAGAAGCACTGTGCTTTCCGCATCTCTTGTGTGCGCTATTTTTCTATCCGCCTCAGTCATCCTCTGGATCGCTGGCGCCCTGTGTGTTGGTCCACTGCATATCTCGCTGACAAATTTCTTGTCCTATGAAATAAATCTGAGTATGTCCCTCCGCTGATTAGAACACCTGTGCCGTCATGCAGTGCTTTCTGAGTGACTCAAGCACCTTAATAGTGCCTGTGCCTGTCGAGCCCAACACTCCGGAGTTATCGCCCTTCCCAGCCACCAGTCATCACGTGACGCTGCCTTGTGCGACTGCGCTCAGGATTCGGCTGGTTGCCACCCGTGTGTCTGCTTCCTGGCTGATGAGCTGTCCTGATTCTTTCTGTAGAAGCACAGAAGGTGACTGGAGAATCTGAGGCAGAAGTAAGACCTTGCAACAGTATCTTCTGCTACCACAATACTCCGTGTTTATCATTCAGGCCTTCTTTTCTCTCGATATCTATTAGATCATATGACATTGTAGCCTGTTGGTACCTAAAGAAGTATTATTTGATAAAAAATGAAAAACAAAAGCAAGAAAATAAATAATTTAAACAAACGTTCTACTGATTCAAGGTATATTTTACGATAGATTGGAGAAATGAAAGCGAAAGTAGCAATGTATATTTTGGCATGTGTCTGTACATACATGCACACGTGTGTGGTATGTGTTTGTAGACAGAGAATGAAGGTTCTTTGAGCTGCGTTACAGGTAAGGATATTTTTAAGTAATATTTCGGTTTTACATTAGGTTCATCATACATTTATTAGAAAATTTCAGTACAGGTCCGGGAAAATGAGTTATTTTGCAAGTAAATCAAAATAAAACTATTTCGTGAAGAGCAAAATACTATAAGCATATTGTTGTGTGGCAGCTTTCATATTTAATCAAATTAACTGCTAATAACTGCTAATAAATTTCAAATTTCTCAAAAATAGGAATGGCAAACTATATTTTGAAAACTAATAAGAGAAAGGAATATTTACATTGGATTGTACATTTTCAAATGCTCTCATTAAAAATTTTACAAACTGAATATTTTCTTTACATTCTGTTTAAATACATACAACTTTCTTCAGCTTCAGCTAATTAATTTCATCATCAAAGCAGCCTGACATGGATTTTGGGTTTCACCTCTAAACTTTCTGGGCTCAGGGCTTTGAATCCTGGCTCAAAATTGATGCACTCTGGAAAACGAAAGGCCAGCTCTTTATCCTATAATCTCCTTCAAAATATTGACTCAGTGTCCGTGAATGTTCATCCTCGCTAAGGGATAAATCAGCGAGGCGATCTTAATGGGGTGAGATCAGTGAACGCAGCCACACGTGTCCTAAGGGCGCAGCCTGATGAGTCGGTATGTTCAAATCCTCGTCCCGAGCAGGGATTTCATTAAAGATACCTTCGCCCATGTTTTCTAATTGTTTTAGGAGGTCGAATCCTGCTGATCATTTTGCAAACTGACTTGTAGGTTTTTTTTTTTTTTTCCAACATTCTTTCTGGTACCTTTGAATGAAAGAAAAAAAGCCAGAGAAAGGAGAATCAACTATGTAGATGGATAAACTTATCTTTCTATGATTTTAAGAAGATTTTCTGCTACTACACATTGAGTTCATTATCAACATAATGTTCCTTAGCATCAAAAAATAAGATTTTGTAGTCTTTTCCCTAGAAATAAAGGAAAGTTTCAGTCCGAAAAGGTCCTTCTATCAACATTTTTCTTTGGTTTCACAGAAACTTCGTCTGGTACCAGCACATATGTCCAGAATACTGTGCTTCATTTTTACTGACTAATGTCACTTTTGTTTGAAAAATAGAGTAACATGCAGCTGCTACCCTATCAGAGTGACTGGCAAATCATTTCAGAGCGTCATCTTAATTAGATCAATAAGTTAATCCCTATGAGAGCATAAATAAGGCTTGCCAATTACACACTTAATTTAGACAGAAGCAGCACCATTTTCAATAAGTGGGTCTTTTAAGACTGCTCTTCTCCATCATTCTCTCCCTGGAGCGCTGAACTGCAACCGTAACCAGCTGAGATGGGGTGGGATAAGTGGCCTGGAGGAACAGCCGTGGGTTTGTGTGTCTGACTGCTTTGATACCTATGGACTGCTTCTAAAAAGAGAAAAAGTGGCACTGCAAAAGGCCACAAGATTGTAGAATAATTGCTCTATACGTTCTGTGAACTATAGAAGCTCTACGACAATTACAAGTGTCTGTGTTCAAGTGACCTGAAATCATTGCACTTTGCAGTTTCTAGCAAAGGTCGAGAAGCAGCGTGATACAGCAACTGGGAGCTACGACTCTCAGCTAAAGGCAGAGTGTAGATCGAGCCACCATCATCACTAATGATGAGGTAGTCTACCCTGAGCAGCTCTGACTGTCTGAAAGGGAAACATGTTCCCCACCACGAGGCACCTTCTATTGACCAGTGATTGATTTGGTCCTCTGCTTTATTTTCCATGCAGAATCACCAATTACCATGCAATTATGGATATCACGGTTGCTTGCAGATTGACCACTCTTCCACACTCCACACAAACCAATGAAGAAAATTACACCTTTTGTTGCAACAAAATAAGCAAATTTGGTAACTTTATTATTTGATTTACTGTTTTGCACAAGATACAATTACTCTAAAATTGATCATGCCAGTTTATTGACTTTTCCTTCAACATTTATTTTAAAGTAAAATAATCGAAGTATATTTCATTGCTTAATATTATGTGTGTGCTTACACGCACATGTGCATTGGACTTGTGAAGAGAGGCATTTGATATGTATCACTAAGCAAAATGTTACTTAAAACCTGTTTGTGAGCACACATTTCAATTCTCATTATTTAAATGAAATAGAAATATCTCCTTCATTTTTAAAGAGGTGAGGCATGTAATCGCTATTATACACGTATGGTGCTAGATTTACATCTAGGTTCCGAAATCCCCATGATGAGCCAGCACGGTCAGTGTTTGTACAGTGTACACTGATTCTGTCAGCAGAATTTCTCTGTGTTCTTGCCCATCGCGGGCAGATTCACAGCCACCTCTTCTCTGTGCTCTGTCTGGGAACTGGACCCGTGTTTTTCTACTCAAGGCAATGACGTAGGTGAGATAGGTACTCTTCAGTTTCCAAGAGTAAGGTAGTATGATGTTTATCTTAAGCTAACATCTTATACACCTTGCACACCAACATAGTATATACACTTTGAGTGAATACATCAAACTGAAATATAATACCTGTGTTTTGAAAAATAGAAAGTATCACACATTCAGGAATGCAAGCACACAAATGGAACCAAAATGAGACAAACGATCTGTCTAAACAAACTGAAACAATAGATACCCAAATGATTGGAATTCTATTCACTTCTCAAAGTTATGCAGGTAAATCATAGAAATGTCAGCGTACATAAATTGCTAAACATAAGAAAGCCGTACTGTCCTTCAGACTGAACAGAACTGGGCACTGGTGCTGAGGGATCCTCTTCCTTGAAGTCTGGAATATTTCACACAACCACAAGGGCCCAGTGTCACAGCAGGGTCACCCGCCTGGTTTCTTGTTTTCTGCCCATGGTCTCTCGTGAACTCCCTCACCTCACTCCATGCTCTCTGAAAGGTGTGATCCAAACTTAATGAGGAATGTTTCAATTTTTGAAAGTTTGGGACAGTCAAAGACATATTGCCAATAGTTTGGACGTGCTTGTCTCATTGTTTGTGTCACTTCCTACAGTAGTTCTGGAAGGGCTCCTTCATGAGTTTGTGTAGGTCACTCTGCTGTGGCTGCTTCCGTATCCTAGAAGGTTTCAAAGCGTTTGCTTTCACTGTCGTTCTGATGCAGGGGAAGAATCAGCTGTCTCCCAGTGCCATATCTAGGGAATAAGGTAATCGGAGCACATCATGTTTTTATTTGACAAAAACTGCCCTAAGCATTTAATCAACAAAGAGTCCTCAGAAAATATGGTAAATGCTTAAATTTTAAAAATTTATTAGGGTAAAAATAATTGCATTAATCCCCATCACAATACTGAAAAATGCTTCCCCTCACTTTGATCACATTTATCCCATTATACTTGGCAATGTGTCTCTTCGTGTGATGGAATTTTTATTTATTTACTTGTAGGGTTCCGAGCATGCCAATCCACGTTTCCTTACCCGTGTTGTCACAAACTAAATTCTAGGAAAGCGGAAAAATGAAGAGGAGGGAAGAGAGGATTAGGTGGCAACTCTGAGTGGCGGTGACCAGTTACAACTGGAAGAAAACTACATAAACCAAACGTTTGCTTTGAAGTAGACATATAGAGTAACATTATATTTTTATGGAATTTGAATATTGCTCATTTACAACACTTCGAATTTTCTCCAGTTTCATGCATTCACATTTCCAACACGCAGGTGACGACTGATCGTCCAGCTGGGGTCTGGGGACCTGGCATGCTTCAATTCCCAGAGGAGATTCCACTGTCCTGAAGAGATGTCCATTTCATCATTTAATCAGATGCTTGCTCATAATTTCCCTTCAGATACACTGGCATTCTCACACGTACACAACTGCATTTATACTTCAAAGGGAACCCTGGTAAAGGATATTTGTTTCTTATGAGCGTAAAGTAAGAATGAACTATATTCAAAGAGTGAGGAAAGCTATACACAGGAGATCTCTGTTTTATTGTGGTTTAGCTCATGGAGCAAATATGTTTAGTGGTTTCGGTCTACTTCCTTCGAAAAATGTCCACATTAAAAATGACCACCCAGGTTAGTAAAGTCTGGCACAATGCTAACATCCTAGGAAAGAGAAATCTCGATCCAGGGCTGTTGTCTACCTCTAACTCATACTAAATTTCTTTTCCACTGGGAAGAGATTTAAGTAGAATCAAGAGAAGTTATTCGATGGGCCTAAAAAAACCCCATAATAAATCGTGCACTTTAAACCCATAACTATTAAATCAAAATAATTTATTATTCTCCATTTTTAACCATAAATGGAGACCGTCCACTATGGGATCAACCACGAGTGAACTATTCCCCAGTTGGTTACAAAATTTATTTGGATGTCACAGATCTGTGACCTGGTAACCTGCCTGGCCTTGGAGAGGTGGAACGTTACAAATGAGAAGCCAGTTAGGCTGTATAAACTTCTTTCCTAAAACAGTATAGCATTGTCAAAAGGTTTTATAATCATTATTCCATGTCACGATCCCACAGAATAGGTTGTCAACCTCATTCTTTTTGTTTCACTTTCCATCCCCCAGCTGAGCAAGTGACTGATTTCTGGGTAAACTTTAGACCTTAGGCAGGGAGAAGGCTGCATAGTCTCTGCCCTGGACTGGAGTTCTTTGTGGACATTGAATATGACTTTTGCTTTCCAAGACACCACAGTTTGCAACTACAGCATAATTAAACTAATCCATAGTTTCCTTGAAACATTTCCATCAGTAAAGTAAGGGAGGCTTGAGGAGGAATGCTAAGCAATTGACCTAAAACTAAAAATGAATTTCCTAAACAGAGCGGATATGATGGCTTCAAAGTAGACTAAACTTTATTTTAACATACAAAGCCCAATTCCTGGAATATGTGTATATTCAGAATGTGCCTAATAAGGTAACCGAAGGGTTTTTTTCAGCATGCTCAGTGAGGGGAACTGGAGAAGTTACTAGGTATTTAAGCATAGATAACATCCACATTATTGTTGCGTTTTTCTTATTGTGCCTTAATGCCTATTTCAGTTTCACCTTGCTGGTCTATGATTTAGGTGATTTATAATTAAATATTATGAAAATGCCACTTCCTAAAAAAATGGCTGTTTGCTTTCCCCACCTCTGTCAATTTGCAAATGACCCCTTTACAAGCATATATCCAGAAACCCGGATGACAAATAGTTTCCAACATGATAATAGCAAGAAAGTAAGTCTTTATCTTTGACCAGGAACAATGTACATGAGAATTTGGGGGACAATGTAGAATTTCAATATTCCTTTCTGTAGAAAAGTAAGAGAATAATACCTTGATAAAAGTTAACATTGAAAGCTAATTTTCCATCTTTTCTCAGTACATTTTAGTTTGAAACAAAAGACCCCATTTCCCATGTTCGAAAATCACTGGGTGCAGAAAGATATATATAAAGATTTGCTCTGGATTTTTTTGTAAGAACAAACAAAGCAGATTTGCTTAGAAAAATGAAACAAAATCATATAAAATTTTCGCATATATTAGTGGAGAGAATGCCTTACATACTCCAGTAAAATACTGGCCTTGCAAAATATCCATTCAAAACAATGCAGTGAAAACTAACATGGAACATTCTTAATTAGCTAAGGAGAAGCACCTCTATGAATGTCACAGTCACCGGGCCTTTTACAACCAAGGTAAATATTTTACTCCCCTTAAATGACTAAGTGTTTTCCCTCAGTTCTCCATCACCTTGGCACCAATGAAGGACTCCTGATCATACATTCTTCATAAATCACCAAAAATAAAAATTTCTTCAGAAAATAATCATGGTGAAGAACCTGCTAGAGGTGCAAACAACATGACAATACAGCCAGTAAGAGACTGTGAATTTCTTAAAAACGGAGCGGCCTATCTCTTTAGATGAAGTGCTTATTGTATTTCTTGGCATCAAAAGGAAATCAATAATTGCTTTTGAATTGTTGAATTAACTCTCTTCCTCTTGTGGTGGAATTTTTATTTTAGCTGCAGATTTATTTTGTCAACTAAAACCACTTGATAGTTTAGGTTTTTAATCATTTAGTCAATAACTTAATTGTTCCTCTATTTGCCTTCCAAGTAATCCATGTAAAAATGGCAAATGGCATTGTATATGTTTGCATTAATCAATTAAAATAACTTGGAAAATCAAGTCATGATTCATTGTAATGCAAAAGCTCCTATAATTCTGTGATTAACATGAAACATAAACTGAGTTATTTTCGGTGAAGAAATCTCACTATTATTCCAGTCTTACTAACAACAATGGAAAGGAAACTCATCTCCCAGTGAGTGATATTTTCAGTAGCATTATCATCACAATTCTCCACTCATTTTGTTTTTTTTTGTTTCCCTTTCAGTTGAATAGAACAACTTCTGTCTCATTATGGTCTTCTTCAATTAAAATGAACTCATGCGGATTGGCAAATATTTGCATTGTTGTAATATTGGACTAATAACGCTCAGCAGCAGCAGTTGAGTCCCCATCGCCAAGAGTTAATATGTCCAATTTTAATCAAGTCTAAAGGGAAAGCAACTGAAAATTTTTCTATTATGCTCTTAGATTGCGTTTGCTGTGAAACTTCATGGGGTTTTTCCTTACAGTATAATACTGTTCTCATGTTGTTTCATCGAGAATACTAAAAAAATTTAAGAAATGATCATATCTGCATTCTATTTTTATAAGTCAATAAATGAGAATGACTAAATTCACTAAATCTTATTACCAAAATGTGGTAATTGGTTTGTGATGATGAACAATACAAGTTTACATACGTCACTGTTGAAACAATGCTTATTGGTAAATTTTAAGTGTCCACCATTCAGGAAAAAAATGCCCATATTTCTATATAGGTGGGCTCACACCAGCAACCCCACATAGCCCTGCACATCATAACTATACTGATTTCTCAGCTCCCCTCCGAGATTGCTCAACATAGTGTTTCCTGCATGTAGTCGACTTAATTTGACAACTTTGAGATAGCCCTCCTCTGTAGAGTATGTACTGAGCTACTCATGGAAACAGACAGATCCTAATTTACTGGGTTTTGGGTAGGCTTGAGAGTCCACATTTTTGTCTTGCTTCCAAATGACACTGATTCTACTGGCCAGCGACCACATTTGAGAAACAAATACCTGGGTGATAATTTTGGTCATTCCCAAACTTAGATTTTAAAATTCTCACATGAAAAGACCAAGAGAGCACCCAATTTAATAGGAATAGAATGGAATAAGAATGCTTTGGTGATATCTATTTTATCTCTCATTAAAAAAAAATTATTTTCCTTGAGGCTGCTGGATTACTTAATGAGGTTTTATTAGTTGGAGCTGGAAGTAGTTTTGCTGATCTCTGTTTAAATAGGAGAAATCTGCTCTTAATGACTTAATAATAACAAAGAGAAAGTACACCATCTGTTTTACATAATACTTGACCCTTTAGGATAGGAACAATCATCGTGGAATAATTAGTTTTATCTTTAGTTTTAATTTGTAATGCCTTTATCTATGATGACTTTTCAACTTCTACAAGGAGTGATTCCTGTGTTCTTCAGTTGAAGCCAATCCCCTGTCATTTAAGGATATTTTTATGCATCCAAAAAGTACACCCTGTAAAACAGAAGAATTGTGAAAAAGCAGTTTTATTTTCTATAGATATCATTTACACATAACCTATATGGCTATGAACATAATAACAGAAGTACATCATAAGTATAGTACTATTGCATTTTGGGTTTTTTGTCGACAACTTGGTATTTTCTGTGCTTTTAAGAGTAAAATTTAACATTCCCAATTTTGCCTTTGAAAACCATTCATAGAACACAGCTTGCTCTTCCACAGAACAAGAACAAAACAAAAAACGAGTCAGCAATCCAACAGTTTCAGCAGCCTGCTTCAGCCACAGTGGACAGTAACACATAAGCAAGTGAGTTAGGAGTAAACAAAAACTGCCAGTCATGCGTATTTAAATTCTTCTAATTCTGTTCATTATGAACAGCTTGCCCTGATTTTGTGTGTTTAAATACATATGAAAATATTGTTTGATTACTGAGGGGTTTTGTTTTTTTTTTTTTTTGGTGCTATCATACATTTTATGTTGCACCCTTTTTCAGTTGAGACAAGTTTTGATCACTGGAACAATCTCTCATTAGGTATTTTATTAGTAAAGACAAACACATTTAAATTTATTTCCTCTCCAATATGAAAGGAGGATGTACTAACCAATATTTTTAAACATCCTACAATTTAAAAAATTGATCCTTCATCATTTTAGATATATAAAAATCTAGGCAATCTATCTTGCAAATATCATTTTAAGCTTATAACAAGAAATATATTTCAGTATTTTCACTATTCTAAAACTATTTTCGAAAGCATGCTCTGTGTTCCTTTCAGTTTCTCTACACTTCTCTAATTTCTCCATCTGTCCAGTTCTTATACTTTCCCATCCTATTAACTCTGATCACACAGGCCAGGAGGATCTCCAAAGTCTGCACATTACACTGATATTGTCAGAGACTACAGCTCTCCATATGGTTATTTTACACTTTGGTTACATCCCTTAATGCACAGTATGAAATAGAATATTATCTATTCCATTTACTGTAGCTTACTAAGAATAGATTACATAATTTAGTCCTAATACTTCCATTTCAACAGCTTTTTACAGGTCTCTTAACATTGAATTTTATTTATTTATTTATTTATTCGGTGCTGGGGATTGAACTCAGGGCCTTGTGCTTGCAAGGCAAGCGCCCTAACCACTGAGCTAAATTCCCAGCCCTTAACATTGAATTTTAAAGCCCTCTATCTAAGGCATCTTTATGTATTCCATAGCTATGTGTGTTCTCGCTCAAAGCCAACATTTTTCTCTCCTTTCACGTTGCGTAGTAAGTTTGCCCATTCCTAGGACACGTCACTGACCACCCATGACTTAAAGGAGAAGAGATTCAATTTGGCTCCTGTCTTAAGGTAACTCAGTCCTTTGCCAAATGGGTCCAGGCAGAACCATCATGCAGAACTATCATGGTGGAAGTGTGCGTTAGAGCCAAGTTGCTAGTTTCATGGCATCCAGAAGGCAGAGCAGGAAAGCAGCACCAGATAGGAAGGGGCAGTATGTGTTGTTTGCAGACTCATACCAAAACATTACCAGTGAGAGGCAAGTGACAGTTAAGCTGCATCTGGTGGCTAGCTTTATAGTGGTGAAGGAGTTGGTGTACTTCAATTGTATGGCTGCATCTGGAGACAGGCTTTAGGTCAAAATCTGACACTCATTATAGTTGGCACATGCCTCTTTCCTGCACTGTGGAAGGTCTCAGACACACTTTTAGTATGGTCGAAAGCTAACCCTCAATATAATTGGAAAAAAGTAACATGTATCACTGGAGAGCTTCTTTGAATAGCAAAAGACTCAATGATGAGACAGCAGAAGACTTTTAAAACTGACAAAAGGATAACAGCTGCTTTAAAAAAATACCAATAGTCTTATTTAAATTATAAGTTCATTACAACAGGTGATTCATTTTCTCCAACCCCACTTTATGTACTATGTGATGGCCAGTTGTCCCATGAATCTATGAATCTTTAAAAAACTGTTTTTCCCCCTGGAAACCACATATCCTACATTATGAAAAAGACTTCAGAATTTTTCAAAAGAAAAAATACAAACATCAACAGAAGCAACTATTGAAGGCCGTCACTTCGTCAAATGTATCTATAATGAGCACATCATTTTTTTAGTGTCTAAGTGGTTTGCTAAAGCTAAGAACACTTTTCTGTTGGTGAAGAGCTGGTCTTGTCCAATGCAAAGGACATCGGTGGTGAACTTTATGGAGAGGCTGCAATTCAAGAGGTGGCACATGTTCCTTTTTCAGCCAGCACCATGACAAGATGAACTGATGAAATAGCAGAGGATGTTGATGTATAATTGTCAGAGAGAATTAATGTCACCATGGTACCCAGTCAAGATTTACCAGTCTACTGATGTTGAGAGCCAGGTATTGATGTTATTTGTATGATATATTTTTCAGAAGGATGTTCATGAGGACATGTTATGTCCATTTCCAAGTAATTTGAAAGGAACATCACCAAAATTCAAAAAGTAGTATTTATAACAATTAATGCACATTTGTTGTATCTGCCACTACTTAGTAAATCTGTGTTTAAATGTAAATGGTTGTTCAAAGCAGAATATAAGAGAGTTAAATAGTTGAACTTGGCAATATTCCTCTCTGACAATATAGAAAATAAAATGCTCCTTTTGTATTCACTTAACATTTCCCCCTGTGTTTGCAAGAAGTTAAAAGAAGGTATGTGAAAAACCAGTAGTGAAATACCGAATTCTTCATTTCTAAACAAGCAGATTAACGATCAGAGGGAACAACACATTTCAGAATCCTTTTATCCCGTCTTTACTATGTGCCTAAGTCTGTGAATCGTAGCAACTGCTGGAATTGATCCCAGCTGTAGCCCTTTCATCACAAGCACATGCTTCCTCTGTCAGTAGTGCACGTGGGGTTCATACGTGTTTTCTGCCCATGATGAGCCCTTAGCCCATCCACTGTAAAAGAGGTCTAATGTTCCCAGCATTTAAACTCCATTTATAGTACCAATTTTGATAGCATTATTTTCACAAACATTGCACAGTCCAGAGTACTCAAATTTCCCTAAACCTGTTTCATCAGTTGGTAGGACTTTTCTCATTCAGAAGTAGGGATAAAAGGATCAACTTCAATGAAGTTTTTCTTCCCCTTCAAAAATCACATTTTGCTGTGTGTGGATGTGTGCATTTCTGTTGCTTTGCTTGGTAAGCATCCAGTTACATGAACACTTGCGGATAAACTTATACATTGCATATTTGTAAAAAAAGATATTAATAAAAATAATAGGAGGAAGGATCTGTAGTCATTGAGACAAACGAGGATGCTTGGCAGGCTGTATGTTTTTCATATGTGCTTTGTTTTCTAAAGAACGCCGAGAAGTATGCCTACCAGACAGGATGTTGTCATCATACTTAACAACTTTTGATTTTGTGGACTTTTAAGTGGGCTTTTGAATGCTTTAAAGATGGTAAAAACAAGTCTATCGCGGCATCCGTTGAGAATTTAAACCTGCACGTTAACCATTATTGATATATTTTTCTTTGTTGTAAGTCTGTCACCTGGTGTGGTCAAACTAAACCTTCTCCTACAGGAAAAAACTTGTGGTTTTTCTTGCGGAATTATCGTTGCTGTCGTTTTTGTCATAAATTTTGCATTTCATGTTGTCTATTGGTTCAAAGTAGAGAAAGATTCCTGCAATTCAAGATCTAACATTAGTTTTTAGTGAGAGTTGATAAATAAAATATCAGATCCAATAATCGAATGGGAAAATATTTTGGAAAATAAACTTTTCATTTTATTAATTGAAAGGTGTAGAGGATGAAGATAATATGTACTAATGGGTGATTTTACTTCTTCAGTTAACTGTAACTTCTAAAATATATCTATATAGTAATCAGGAGTGGTGGCACACACCTCTAATCCCAGCACTCTGAGAGGCTGGGGAAGGAAATTTACAATTTAGAGAACAAGCTAGACAATTTAGGAACTGGGAAACTGTCTCAAAGTTAAAAATAAATAAATAAATAAAATGGAGGATGAGATTGTAGCTCAGTAAAAAGAAAAGCTTGAGTTCTATCCTTATAACACACACACACACACACACACACACACACACACACACACACACACACAGAGTATTTACATAATTTCAGAAAGGCAAATATAACTTGAACAATTAATTTATTGTTTATTGTACCTGAAAGATATTTCAAGTTCAGAAATGGTAACAGCTATTTATTTATTTTTATTAGTATATGAATGCAGTATAAAATGATCACATTCTTCCTGGGAAATTGGTACATGTACATAACACAATTTAGTTTTGTTTTGAAATCCCCATCCATTTCCCTCTCCTTACATATTTTGCTGTTCTTTCCATATGCAAAAGATCTATTTCCCTATTGCCTATTATTTATCTTTTATTTTGATCTTTATTTATTTTGGGTTTCTCATTTAAGAGAAATCATGCAACATTTAAGCTTATATGTCTGGCTTATTTCCCTTAACATTATGGTCTCAGCTCTGATTTGTGAAATGGTTGGCTCAATGATTTTTTGTTGTTGTTGTTGTTATTTAAACTCGGGCCACCGTGTCGCCCTGTCTCAAGGGGAAGCCAAACCCACTTCTCTGCACAGTGACACCAGCCAGTTCCTGGGAGATGCTGGGTCGGTATGCAGTACTTACAGTCTTCACTGCTATTATTATACTCTTTCTGGACTGAAGACCTCTCTCAGAAAAGATTGTGCCTTCCAAATATGCAGAAAGCCCTTTTCTATTTCTCATTCATCCTCGACTTCTGCTCTGGGCTACGAACCACACTGCTGTCCGTGGGCTTGTTGCAGCCCTCAATCATGGAAGCATCCTACAAGCTAAGCATCCCATGTCCTCCCGAGGGTCACCTGCAGAGAAACCTGGTCAGCGGCAGGAAGGGGAAGGGACACTCAGCATAAGTGAAAGTTTCCCGGAAGTTCTGTGCCAATCCTATTTTGCCTGAATAAACTCTTCAGGATTAAGGACAATTGTAGCACAGTGAAACTTCAAAAGAAAAAACAGATAATAACACAGATGGCTCTTCAGCTCCTTACTATTGAAAATACTTCTGAGAAATAGCAGCTCCGATATCGCCAAGGAGGCCTTAGAAATGGCGAGTCTGTGGCCCGCCTTGAACCTAGTGCAATAGTGTCTGTGTTTTAACCAGATCCATAGGTAATTTGTAGGCATGTGAAAGTTTGAAAGGCACAACTCTTGCAACTAAACAAAATTTAAAGATAGATTTTCTGCTTGTGGGGTCAGTCAAATGTAGTACACTGTGTGTTGTGTTTTCATAACTGTGAGTTTATGATGAAATAGAACGTCCATGAGTATGATCTGTGCCCTAATTGATGTTTCCTTAGGTAACGACCACATTGATTCATTAGCTCTTCGTCGATATTGGGCAAGTGCCTTTCCTTCAGGTCTCCTTAGTTAAATGTACACTATCACCTGCCAATGTGTTTTGGTCCTAATGATAAAAGAACTATTTTTCAAGGAAGAAGTTAAGTGTGATCCCTGGACTCTTGAGTTCTCTACAGGAGAAACTGGAGAGAAATGCGAAGGTCTGCAATCGGGATCGTTTGTCGCAGAGGGCAAGATGAAGGTGAGCCGTGGGGACTGGAAGACGAGAAACATTTCTGCAGGACCTGGAGCTGTCTGAGGGCAAATTTTAACACAGGAGATCAGCCATGCTTTCTGCCCCAGAAAGGAGATTTCAGAACCCAGAATCCATTGTGGCGAGTATAATAAGCCAGAACCAGAAAGACAAATACCCTGCGTTGTCCCTAGTGTGTGAAATATTGAAAAGGAGGACAGGAGTGTGGAGGGAGAGATGATTAGAAAAGAGGAAGGAAGACAGGGTGGGGGCTGTGAGGGCGGGTAATGGATACGAGCAAGATAGATGCTTTACAATCCGCACAAAATGTGAATGTGAGGGCGGGGGAAGGGCAAAAGAACCATGGGGGTGGGGTGAAAATGATCGAAGCATGTAAAATCTGCCAAAATGAAACCATAAATCTACACAACCACTTAAAAAGGGGTGCAAAAAAGAGAAGCTCATTAGTCCAAGAAGTAATATTAAGATAGGAATTATGGTCTCACTTCAAAATTCAAGTGATAACAAATCACGATGTGAAGAGATTCAGTTTCTTGGAGGCATTCATCCGAGTCTGCCGATCACCCGTAAGACTGGTAGTAAAGGAAGACACCAAGAAACACCGAAATTATTTTGGTGTGCGTTTCCACCTTCACTTTTTTGTTGTTGTTTTGTTATTTTTTATTTGGTTTTTTGTTTTGTTTTTTAGTGTGAGTTTCCCAAAATATAGTATATGGCTGGAAACAAATGCCGTGATACACCTGTGAAATCCATTAGGTGAACTATTTCCCAATTGCTTGCTTTTATTTATTTATTTATCGAATAAATACATAAATTTATTTTATGTATAAAATTACTAAAAGGTACTAAAAGTACCGTATTTGCCAAAGAAATGCTGGTCATGTTGTGTTTCCTCTTCACATTCAAGCATCTTTCTTTCCTCTACTCTGCTAGCTTATTCTGTCTTCATCCCAAATGTCACAGGATAAAGTCATTTCCTTTCCCAGATAGGAAGTAACTAACTATGTATTTGTCATTTTGGTTAAAAACCACAAGAAAATACCTGTCTGGTGAGGACATAAGGGGGCATTTTACTTTCAGTCATAATAATTTTCTGCATTTCAAATATCTTTGTGTCTTTAAATTTCATTTCATGAGTTAAACAGCTTGAAACCAGAATGACAACTAAAATAGTTATCAGAAAACCCACGATTCGTTCTTTGTACAATGCTCTTCTACATATTGTGCATCTAATTTTGTTTCAGACATTCTTAAAATTCAGAGTTTAGGAAAAAAACTCACAAAAAATGCATTTGTTTCAAAAAGTTTGCTAATTTGTAATAATGAGAATATGAGCGTTAAAGAGTCCAGCTGAGAATTAACCACGCGTTAGCTGTTACTTCAGTTCAGAACTGTCCTGTTTCGTGCTGCTGTATTTAGTCCTTGGAAGAAGCCGTGCAAGTTACGCGGAAAGTTCACCCGAAGGAAGCTTCTCTGGGCTCCCAAGACTGTAGTCTGCTGTACTGGCGTCTCCTTTCAACTGTCAGCTTCCCCTGAGCCCCGCCCTTCCCCGCCCTGCCCTGCTCTGCCTGCGCAGCTGACAGCATCTCTGAGTGCTTTCTGTTAGCCATGTTCAATCTCCTTCACTTTCCCCGGGACAGGAAGGAGCCTCAGAACCCGGATCTGCCGTCCGGGAAGCAAGACAGAAACTCAGAAGAGAGACAATTCGAATTAATTTTGTCAGTCAGAAAATAGAAATGAGGGACTTTGCAGAGTCCCTGTAATAGGAAAAGTTTTGTAAGGTTGGCATAATTACTATTATTGCTATATTAATTATTGAAGTGTGAAATTCTCATTTCTATAAATATTCTAAACAATGTAATGTAATGTATACATAACACTTGTCACCCTGTCATTCAAAATAGTCTTTGTATATCCAATGCCAGTTAAGCCT
This sequence comes from Hystrix cristata, assembly GCA_004026905.1. Classification (NCBI taxonomy): domain Eukaryota; kingdom Metazoa; phylum Chordata; class Mammalia; order Rodentia; family Hystricidae; genus Hystrix; species Hystrix cristata. The sequence continues at coordinate 22,220 of PVJO010011805.1, forward strand.
GAATAGTATTTCAGGCCATATATTATTTGCTGTGTGTAGACACTAAGAAAAAAGAATCATACAATATTTTAACTCTTAAAAAGCTAATCATCTTATTTTGACTTCCTAGCTTTAAAATTAAATAGTCATAACTCCTTTAATATTAATTCAAAATGGAATTTGCCATTTGCTACTTTCTCAATATTTTATTTTATTTTTATTTTGGGGAGAAGTATGGAGATCGAACTCATGGCCTTGCTCTTGCTAGGCAAATGCTCTACCTCTGGGCTAAATCCCTGACTCCAAGAATTACTTTAGTTTACTTAATCAGTATTTTCAAATATACTCTTAAGAATAAGAAAAGTAGAGACATTCCATGTATGTCGAATGTAGTCACTATGCTAAACATGTCTGTTTTTTAAGAATGAATAATAAAACCACAATTTTATTCATACATCCTAGGTACTCAGATGTTCTCTACTGTACAAAAGATGAAACTGAGGCCTGGAAAATTCAAGTGAGGCGAAGGATGCAGAACTTCATAGCATCCTTCCTTGTCCTCTCTGCTCTTTTACACTCTCTCTCAAACAAGGACAGAGAATTCTCTGCCTAAACAGAACAAGAATAATTTCCCTTCTCTCTATAACTGCTATTTTTGTTGTTGTTTTTCAAAGCTGCAGTATTTTAATGGCTCACATAAAATTTTTTGATACAACCACCTTCTATTTCTAGTCAATTTCTCTAGTGGATGCAGATCAGGAATATTTTTGCCAATTTCAAATGGAACACATTTTAATTTTTCCTAGTGCTTTCCTATACTGTATTCAATTAAATTTGCAGGGAAAAATGTCCAATTTCTAAAGACCATTTCGAATACCACTTTTATATGTTCGTATATAATAAGTGTTACACATAATAAAACTGATAAATAATCTACCAACTATTTCTTGGTGGACATTGATAGGAATGTTTACTAGAATGAATTTCAGTAAGGATAGTTTAATAATATTGTTTATGAATACGAGAAGTTATGTTTTGATTATCAGTAAAATCTGCATGGAATTAATAAAAGATCGAATGACGGAAAGCAAAATTGTTTTGCTCCATGCCTCTTACATAGAAAGCCATTTTAGTTTCAGTAATTTCACCCCTTCGGGGTATTCCTAATTTCCATATCTGTTTTTTATTTCTTATGCAACAAAATATTTATTTCCCAGGTTAGATTCACACAGAAGGAAGCGTTTATTGATTTAGTCATTCACTTCTTCGTCCTACATGACTTTATTGCATATCTAGTCAATAATTCCAAAATATATTTATTTAAACTTAATCTTAAACAGGATACCATGCCAGCCACAGAGAAGGATGAAGTGGAAAAACAAGATCCAAAAGAAGCACGGCCTGATCTTTTCCATATTTCACCTTTACTCTCGAAGCCTTTAAAACTACTCATTTGTTCTGATGTGACTTGATAGTCTCAGTCACTTCAATATGATATAGCCTCATATGAAAAACAAATATCTCCGTGAGTGTCTGACTTACCACCAAGACAAGATAAAATCAGCACGGAAAATCAGATCAATGTATGCAGCTTGCATGCGAGGTTTGCAAAGTGTTGAAACATAAAATACATTATACAAAAAATACACGACGAGAACATGTGCGTTGGCTTCAGGACTCAGTGATGTTTGGATCCCATTTAGATCCAGGCCGCCTGTACCCGCTGATGACAACGTTTTGCTCTTGAAAGCTGAATTCTCCCACAGTTTAAGAGCAAGTAATAGCCTCCTAAAAGCCATAAATATACCTACTCCCTTGAATATCAGTTACATTAGTGCAGCAATCTTTGTGGTCTCTGGTTGCCTATGAAACAGCCTTGAAATGCCTCCAAAACCGAGGTCACCTTCGTGCCAGCATCTGCAATCACCACGATGCTTAGTCATGGAGAGGCCGGGCCTCTGAGTCAGGGAGCTCCAAGAAAACAAAGGGATGTAACGCCCCAGATCCCTGCACGTCACACTGCACTGACAGAACAGAAAATGTAAGTATTCTCCCAGAATCTGTGTATTGAAAGTCCCAACTACATCAGTAAGAGAGCCATGAATTATGCTTTTTTAGGCATAAATTTTGTCTTTTTGGTCCTTTTAAACACACATTTCACATTTACTTTTCAAATAAAAGTTTGAGGTTACTTTGTTTTAAAAAAGAAAACAACAGGAATAGACTATATATATATATATATATGACTAAGTATATGGATGTATATATTTATTTATATTCAAATATAGAGTATCGAATACTCCTCTAATAAATATTGAATTTATATGTGATTGCCTAAAATTGAATATTCCTCGCTGAAATTACTCACCAGACATATGTTTTCATTTACACATCAAACTCACACAAATGTATGCACACACAGAACATGACTAACACATTTTAAAAGTTTGTGTTTTCTTTAACTCTCTATATTTAACACAATGTCTCCTCTGTGTGAGGTGCTTTAAAATCAAAAGGGCTGATGGCTAAAGACCACTGCTGGAAAGGTTCAGAAATTATCATGTCTTTGGCACATACAATCTACACCTGAAACAGGCTAAGAAACACTAGAGGAGAATCTGAATATTTCCTTCAGTACGTTGGCTTTGTGCATACAAAAACAAGAATCACAGTCTACTAAAATGACCTAGGAGTGGTGTGGATTCCTGTAGAACCACGCGGGCCCAAGAAGAACCTTCTTGCCTTTGCCCTGTAGGGAAGTAAGAGGAGAACACTGGGAATTGCAAACAGAAACTCAAATAATTAAGTGAGTAAAAACAATGTATTTTTTCTTTCTTAAGTGTAGTGAAATCAGTAAGTTCACTTTGCTTATAATCATTGAAAATGCAGTAGAGTACTAGATTTTTATGTTTTCTTAAACAGGAAAGTGTTATGTTAGTTGCTAAAGAGCTTTGGTTTTATTCCCACTCTGATCTGAAACTGTGCTTATCTGTGCACTTATCTGTGTATAACTTCACTTCTTCATTTATGCAATAAATATATGAAAGTAGCGCTATTTATACATAACTCTGAGAGAATGATAGATTAATAGGCATTTGTGATTACTGACTTAACGCAACATGGGGCACTGAATGCCTTACATTTTCAGAAATGCCCAGGAATGATTTCCTGTTGTTTACCAGTGGCCTCTGACTGACCAGACTTTTGTGAGTAGAATTTGCCTATCGACCAGCCCCTCCCATTGTCTCAGTAAATAAGACTGTATGCAGTTTGACCTGTTTAATAAAATGTGTAAACCAGTGATTAATTTACTTCATTAGTGATTCTTATAGTATCTATCCCAGATTTTAATATAAAATATGAAAAATTGAGTTGAAATTCTTACTGCCAAATACTGACTATGCTAATGTAATGATACTGGTCTGATTAATATCAAGATGAATATAGTTAATTGTGAGGGCTTCATGAGCAAAGAAAATGATGAGTAGACTCGCATGCAACTTGCAAAAATGAAATAAAATTGAAAGGATCTAAAGTCAAACTTTTAGTTCACAATAAGACACACACAAATCCTAAGTACATTGCACCTATTTTTCACTAATTTTCAGGTTAGTACTTAAAAATAATGCTTCTCAACTAATATTGATTATATTTATGAAGTTCAAAACCAAAATATACCATTAAATTGAAATAAATCCTTTACAAAAATTGTAGACAAATAATTTAAAATGACTCAGGGTGATTTCAAGTATTCCCAGAAGCTAAAACATCTCTGACCTTGGCTGAGGCCATCTCTTTGCTCATTGCTTAGCTCTACATCCCAAATTTAGAAGGCTCATTTTTCTCCTTGTTACTTCACTACTTCTATATTTTTATGAAAAGTTTTAATGCCCCTTACTCTTGTGTTTTACCTGAGACATGGTTATTTATTGGTACAAAGGTAATAATTTGTTAAACGTATTCATATTATTTGTAAGACATAACAATATGTACTGATACACCACTAATACAGAGCAGTTAATTTGATATGAGCTGGTTATATTTAATGAATAGTATACAGTAAGTAAAATACATAAAACTACTCTTTGCATACTAATTACATTTCTTGTGAAATTTGTTATTGTGGAGGCAGTACCCAAGATAGATAGAGACATAGCCTGGAACCACGTGACTGGTTTCCTGTATAACGAAGTTCAGCCTGGGTGGTAACTTAGCTGTCCTCTTACTGGCAAACAAGAACTCCATAGACTTAAGTTTCCCCAGTGAAACACCGTTTTTAAATAATGCACATATTTTGTATTAAACTCTTAAAATATGTATGCTTTCTCTTGATTCGATGTTCAGATTTGGTTATGTTTACTTGAAGAAATTTTAAATACCATGAACTTTAAATATTAGAATGGCAAACTTACCACTTCCCTGAGATTATTTTCCCAAATGAGTTAAAAAAAAAAGACTACAACCTACAAATTATTCTGCAACATTGGAGTACATTGAAAATAAAGTATCACTGTATCTTTCTTATTCACAAAAGTTTGTTCAGTGTAGAAGAGAATGTAATAGTTTGTGAAAATCAAAGGTTTGTTAAAGTAAAAAATATTCTTTATCCTTATGTTATGCGACACTAAAAATTCTATGATGACACAGTTGTGTCCAATGTACACTTATGCTGTATTGCTAAAAGATAATGTGTGTCTCATGGCAGATTAAGTTATTAATTTAAATTATCTATTCACTATTGCTTTTCATTATGAATATCTTCCTGAATAAAAAGTTATTAAGAAAATTGAATAGTTGCTGTGCATATTCTATTGAAGCCCTGAGGTATTATGTACCTTACAAAGAACAAAAAGGGAAGTCATTGCAAATCATCCCATATTTATTCTAGATATTTATTTAATTGTGACAAGCAAAATAACATTAAATAAATTATATTCTATCTTCAGGCTAAACACGCTCCTATTAAGTGTAGACATTTTGTAAGTGCTTAATGTTTGTTGTTATATTAAAAACAGCTCATGTAATACCAGGAAGCCTCTGAACAAAGGCCCTTGTGGAGCTACCACTGTTGTTAGAAACACGTTGTGTTTTGCCTTTGGCAAAATCCTCGCATTTGGTTGGACTGTGGCAATCCGTCATCCGGTGCTGTGTGCTGTGGCTGGTAGTTGCGCCTTCCCTCAGAATGGTTGAAAACCTTTGTCCAAATGAAGACTATGCACAAAGTATTTTTTTCAGGATATCAACCATTTGCTTTCTTATGATAAACGAAAAGAAACAGCAATAAGATTGAAAAATTACATGGAGAGTTCTGAGTAGAACAACAATATTTTTAACTTGTTATGGCTTTTGAGTAGTTTCTGCATTTGCTGATAAGTGTTCCTTACACTCTGCATGAGATCGTTTAGAATATTTATTTTTTAGTGTTATCAACTATTAAAACAATATGCCTAATGCATTATACAATTGTTTTTAACTGAGATAACTTTCATGGAAAAATTTTATGAAGAAGAAATGTCACATGCAAGTTCATAAGCACATATACGATTTTCCTTTTTCTTTTTACAAAAATACGCTCCTAGTTTTGCAACTTTTTTCATTCTTCAGGCTATTAGGACTATTTGTTCAGGTACCATTTTTTTCTTTCTTTCTCTTAATGGGCAGAAAATATTGACCTTATCTGTTCAAATATTTTTAGTATTTCACTTTTAGTCATGTACCACAAGCTGATCATCTCTGCACTGTGGGAGGCTGATGCAGGAGGGTCACAAATTGAACAATAGCTTGTGCAACATAGCAACATAATCAGATATTGTATCAAAATTAATAATGAGAAAAAAAAAATAAAAGCTGGAGATGCAGCTCAGTGTGAATGCCCTGTATTCCATTCCCAGTACTGAAAAATAACTGTAGATGTTTTCAGTGTTTTGGGAATCTTGTACTTTTCAATGTTACTTCGGGAGGAGATTAGCAGTTTAAAACCAGAAAGCCCACTACCACAGTTGTAGAGAAGCCAGCAACTGGTTCTCTGTACAGGGATAACTGGATACTACTAGTTGCACATGGAAAACAATCTCAAAGTGTAATACTAAAATATGTCATCAAAGATGGATTATGTCAACCTCTTAGCACAACGTGTTTCACAAAGACTATCTAGTACTAGTACAAAGGACTCTGGAAATACATCATGGCAGTCACTGGCCTTGGTGACAAGAATATTTATTTGAAATCCCAGTACTTCCAGATTAAGGCAAATGTATTCGAGTGTGTTTTCAACTAGACATACATTTGAAAGTACAAACATAGGATAAAGTGCAAAACTTCTCTGGGGAATCTATTTTCCATCCACATCCCGCATTTCTGCACGTCTTATGGAGAAGAGGGACTGACTATCTTGCTTCAGATGACCTCTGCCGGGACGTTTTTATAGCAACCACCTTAGAAGACAGCGCATCTTGCCGTCTGGAGCAGAGGGCAGATGTTTTATGGACTTTCGTAATAAAATTAATGTCTCCTTCTGGGACATAAAAGGTGTTCCTCTTAGGTAGTTGTCTTCTTTATCACAAAATGATCAGGAAGTAAAATCCAACGTTAATCTCAAAATGATAGACTGCATGTTTGGTTAACATCAGAGAGAAAGGAAAGGAGGCTAAAGTACTTAACACATAGGGAGATACAAGAACTGCCAATTTAAGAAACTAGTCAGGGTAAGACATGAATATTGGTCAACTATATGCTGACTACAAAAAATATTGAAAGACAACAAGTGTTGCCCCAGATGTGGACAGAAGGGAATCTCTTGTGCACTCTTGGTGGGGAAGCAAGCAAACGTGATAGAAAAGGAAATGGAGGTTCCTTACAAACTAAAGTAGAACTGCCACAGGATCGAGCTTTCTCATTTCTGATCCTTCTTTTCCAAATGAAATGAGAATGACCAAGAGATATCTGCACTCTCATGTTTATGTAAGATTAGTTAGAATATCCAAGAGGTGGAATCAACCTAATTTTCGACCGATAGATGAATAGATAAAGAAAACGTAGACTCTGAAAACTGTAAGATATTCTGCAGCATTAAAAAGAAAAGGAAATTCTGTCACTTGCAACAACAAAGATGAAGTGAAAGATATTACACTAACTGAAAGAAAGCCAGGTACAGGAAAAAATAAATGCTATGTGATCCCCTTATAAATGAATTCTCAAACAGCTGATTTCACATACTGGAGAGTAGAATGAGGGCTTTCAGAGGCAGGAACTAGGGGCAAAGAATGGGAAGATAGCGCTCAAAGGGTATTCAATTTCAGTTAAAGGGAATGAGTTTTTTGAGATCTTTTGCACAGCCCAGCAATCAGAGTAAAGAATAATGTCATTTATATTTCAATATTGCTAAAGGAACAGATTTTAAGTGTTTGCACCTACCAGAAAATAATAAATATGAGAGATAATTGCTATGTTAATTAGATGATACAATCACTCCATATAATGTATATGAAAATATCGCCTTGTACTATATAAATATATATGATTTTTGTCAATTAAAATGAAGAAGAAATAATTATAAAGTTGACACCCCAAAATTTTTAAAAATAAAATAAAGATTATTTCATAGTGATAGGAGGAAGCAGGCTGGGATGAAGGTAGCATATATAAGATTGCAAGGAATTTGAATAGATCCTTGGATCAATATGCAAGCTGGATGATTGAATCAATTTTCCATCTGAAATCCACAAAAAATGAAGCAGTTTATACTACATAACATCCTTGTGCTCAGTCCTCATTTTCACTCCCCCGACCTACATAACAAGCCCCAGCCGCTTTGTCCAACGTTGAGTAACGCCGTCAGTCATTCACTAGCCGTCTTTTCGGTCATTGCCTCTTTTCTTACCGGTCTTTTCTCCTTCCCTCCATTTTTTATCAATCATCATGTCTCAGCATCTCATCCTACTTCACGTTTCTATGACTCGAAGTCGTCTCTTGAGTGTTCTTCTTTCTCTTCCGATCCAGAAACAAACCCTGCAGGCTCGACCTGGGCTTTCAAGCCCGTGAGCTGAGCACCTTGCTCCCCACCCAGCCAGCGTCGCCCGGCGTGGAGTCTCCGCACTCCCCTCTGGCTGATGTCCACTCACCCCACGCAGTCCAGCTCCAGGGTGCGGGCTGGGGCCGACTCCAGGAACCGAGGCACGCCGTGCTGCACCCGGGCTCGCTAGCTCTGGGAACTCTGCCCCTTGTCCCAGACAGAGCCGATCGCTGGGCCGTGGATGGAAGGACCTGTGTGGCTGGACTCATTTGCTCCTCGGCGGTCCTGCTTGCTTTCACCCTCTCTGGACCACCCTGGTCCACCTGTACTGGACTCTTTATTGTCATCACATGAACACAGTCTACCCCCAAGTTCTTTTACTTGCCATTCTCTCTGCCTGGGATGTTCTCCCCCTAAAGAAATGTGCAGCCTACTTCTTCGGCTGTCAACATCTGCTCAAATACTACCTTAGCAGGGATCATTTTATGCACGATTGTACCTGTGTCATGGCATCCTGAATCTTCCTTAATCCTGCTCATATTTTGCGTAGCACTACCATTGTATATACTTATTGAGCTTTATTATTAATGTACCTTATCTCTACTTCAATTTATGCCCTACGAAAATGAGAGATTTTCTTTTTGTTATTCTAAAAGCAGTTTCCCCAGTTCCAAGAATATGGAATTGGACCTATTATACAATCACGGAACCCTGGCTGAGTGAATCTGTGTAATTTTTGTGCATCGTTGATTGTCCTAGAATACCTATCTTTCAATTTGCAGACCTTGTACATTCCTCTGAAAATCCAGCACAAATAGCATCTCTTCCATTAGACCTCTTTAATTCCCTCAGTTCTAATTAAATGTTCTCTCTGAAAGATTGCAAAGTATTTTAAATTCCTATTTTAGAATCTTTCACATTGTACCATGCTTTCAAGTTACTAAGTACATAGCTGTTCCCACAGTAGAATGTAAACTACTTTTAGTTATGGTCGTAATAAGAGAGGCAGTATGCCATGGGCCCCGAGGGCTGCCTCTGTGTATGTTTGCCAGATAAAATAAAGGATACCCAGTTACATTTAAATTTCAGATAAACAACAAATGCAATATTTGGAACACACTTATAATAAAATATTTATGCTCCTGAAATCCAATGTAAATTCTAAGCTATCTCTGAGTTTTATTTCCAACCTTGCTTATGGCATAAAGGTATACATAATGTCTTCCAGAAATAAAAATAAGCCAATCTTCATAGTCCCTGATTCTCCATTTTAATTCCAGTCAAGAATCCCCACTATTGTGATCCTTACTACACTCACCTGTGCAAACTCAGAGGAATAGATTTGAGATGTATTTTGTTTAAAAATTGTCCTAAACTTTTAATAATCGTACAGTATACCTCTTCCTCTCCCTCGTCACACATTCTCAGTGAAACAAATCTGTATCTTTTCATCTTTCAGATTACTTAGAGAGTATAACAGTGGCATTTTTATGGGAACTGTAGTAGTGATAGCTCACAACTTAAAAATAAGTAGTTATTGTAGAATAAGATTTACAAAATTGGTGAAAAGATACTACTGAGAATTCCCAGGTACTCTTTCCCTAATCCCTCCAGTATTAGCCTCCTACATATAGAAGGTACATTTATCAAATATAAGCAATTAACCTTGATTCAGTACTGTAATCCGATGACAAGGCTTTGTGCGGATTTCTTCAGTTTTTCCATCCATGTCTATGTTCTCCAGGATCCTTCTTTGTGTTCAGTTGCTGTGTCCTTTTACATTATCTTTGCCTGCAATAGTATCTAAGTATTCCCTTTTTTTGTACGATCTCATAGTTTTGAAGTTCACTTTGTTGTTAGGAAGGTTTTAGAATGTGTTTTTATTTTTTCTTTACGTTTTTCTCTGGGAAACCTGAGAATTATAATTATTAAGGTGAGACTGTGGTTATATTTTTTAAGAATATTGTGGAGTTAAAATGTGCTTCTCTTCATACTATCCCAGGGTACATGATGTCAACTTGTCCCATCACTTCATTAACTTTAGGTACAGGAGAAGGTAATGTTTTCCAGTTCTTGTACTATAAACATACAGTTACTCCCTATCCACACTAATTATTCACTTGCATTGCATAAATTACTAGTTCATATTCTTCTTTGTGGCCAAATGCTTAGATACACATAATTTTCCTCCAAATGATACCAGGTTGTCAGTTACGTATGTCCATATTCATTACACAAGTCAAAAGCTCTTGTAGGCTACCATCACCATCAATTAGATTTTTTTAAACACAGAAGCCAAAATGTTCAAAGTATAGATATAGAGTTCTTATCTGTCTCCTAAGAATGATGGTAGAACATAAACTAAGGCACATTCAAGCTGTCCAGACATAAATACCTACTGTGATTAGACTAGAAGTCATAAATGATAATCTGGAGCAAATGACATAAATACAAATAATGTTAATTTTATTACATGACTTGTTTTGATTCGAGGTATAAGTTACAGTACCATTAGGTTCAAAACTACTGTTACTGTTTTAAGATGGAATTCCTAGGAACGTACCCTGAATAAGACCGATCAGAAGAGGTCTGCTAAAAAATGGTGAGGGGAATTAGAAGAGGGAGTGGAGAAGGAAGGAGGCGAAGCAAGTTCACCCAGGGAAATGTCCTGGACGTGATGGATGCTGACGGTCTCAGAAGCTCAGAGGGAACACAAGGCAGGAGCCGTAGGGGACACATGGAAAAGAGAGGGTGTGCCTCCCTCCTGCTGGCTTCCTTGGACTCCTCCGAGGGGCTCTGGGTTTGGAACCGGACAATCTCTGTGAGAGGGAGGATGCAGGAGGTAGACGATATTGGGCTCCTCCTGGTATCTGTTCATTGGGTGTCAGTTGCTACTCACATTTATAACAGCTAAAAATGTTTGCAGATGCTGCCGTAGAGCCCCTGGGGCCCTCCATAGGGAACCGGATCCTGAGGAGTTGCTCGATTACCACTTGACTCAAGCTTCAGGCCAAGACACGCCGGCCAAGGGCCACTTACAGTTCACCTGATGGGTGCCACATCATATTAATGTTTTGACTGGCGGCTGTGGATAAATTCCTCAGCTGTTGGGATGAAACTGTAGTGTGTTCTTTTTTGCGTGTACATTTGCAAGTCATGATTAAAGGACACAAGAGGAATACAAAGTTTAAGGTACAACCTGATTGTGTCACCTTTCAACTAACTCTTTGCAAGAGATTCTTTGTGTGAGCTCCTCTGTCAAAATTGTAAGGTCTTTCGTAACTTGACTGTCACCTTACCTCTTGGTTACTCAGATCTGTGGTCTTTGGGCTCATCCCTGCTGATCTTTCCATCTTAATCATTCACTTGCCTTCTGCTCAGGCAGCTTATTTTCTGTTTTCTTCAATTTTCCACCTAAGTATATTTTACCAACCTGGGGAAATAGTTTGTGATCTGTGCCTTATGCTTATAAAGGCCTCATTTACATGTACGCTGCCTGGTTGTACAGAACCCCTTTCTCCATTATGTTCTGTATGTGTTTCTGTGGTATTCTTATTGATTCTGCCTCACCCCTGTCTTTGGTACCTATTCAGAGACTCATCATCATCAGAGACAGCAAGTCACTTTCTCCAGAGTTCCTGGCCCTCTCCTCGTGTCACTCACAGGGAAACCATATATCAGCTCAGCCCCATGAGTTTCCAGTTCAACTGCATCTTCTGGACTTGGTTAGAGTACAACACTATGAGGTGCAGGACTCTGGCATCCAAGTAGCCACAAAAGGCACTGATGGGCCCAAAGCAAACTCTCTTTGGGATAAATGTCAAACGATGTGAAGGAAGAAACAAAATCATTCAGGAAATATCTACTCTTTTTCTCATGGTCTATTTTGAGCAACATTTTATCTCATTCCTCTTCCACCTAGACAGGTCTGCCCTGGAAGAGCGACGGCATGACTTGTGGCCACACTAAGATGCCACCAGCTCAGGTCATCCCACCCTGAGCAGCCTTGTGTCTTCGCTGGCCTGGCTGCCCCTGGCTGACCTCAAACTGCAGTGTTGAAATAATGTGTCTGCCTTGGACATCTCAAAATGAAAATAGTGGTAATAATATCACATGGTTTCCCTTATAGGAGAAACTCAAATACAAATAAAGAACAAATAAAAGATAATAACAAATAGGGAGATGGATCTTTCTCAAAAACTAAGAGGACCAAGAGATGGAGGGAGAAGGAAGGGGGAGGGGAAGGGCGATGAGAAAAGAATTAAGATGTGCTATGTACATGTATCAACACCATACAAGGAATGTAACCATTTATACTGCAAACGTGTACTACTGAAAATAAGCTTATGAAACACCAATTAACAACTATGTTTGATTGGGGAAAATTGTAACAATAGAGTTTTGAAAGTGAGTTTGTGATTTAGGAAAAAGTCACAATTAGTCATTCGATGTCCACATGGTCCTGGTTCTGGGCTTCAGGCTTTATCAAAAGAAAAGGAATTATCAACAATCTCTCGACTTTACATCACTGCGCACAAAGCATGCATTCAGTAAATGATTGCTGAATGCACAGCATATCATTTTACTTCAAAATTGCACCAATTACCACCACTAACCTGGTAAAGTGGTGAAAATCCAAACCACTGACAAAATATAAATGCTAGTAAGGATGTGGGACAATGGGGGTTCTCGAGAGTGGTTGTTGGCAGTGGGAACCAGTACAGCCACTTTGGAAAGAGTTTAGTGACTTCTTCCAGAATGAAACATCCCCTGATTTTATAATCCAGCACTTCTGTTCCTGGACATTTATCCAGTTATCTTTCCAATTTATGCCTTCCCAAAAGGCAGAAATACCTGGCTATTTCGTTAGTGGGGGAAGCTGTCTGTGTGAGGTCAGCAAGGACCTGGGCATGCTATTACGTTCTGCACAAATTTCTCTGTGAACCTAAAACTATTCTTCAAAATGTCTATGAAAATAGGGCCAGTTAAGTATCCTCCCAAAAATCTCTTCTTCCCAAGAGGTGTAAGAATATTTCAACTTCCCACATCCATTACTACAGAGCATGTTTATCAAGCTGCTGACGAATGACTGGATAGTATTTCTGGGAGACAGGAACATTCCCTGGTCCAAAGTCCTACGTGAAGTGTTTACATCCTGCTGATTCTACACAATTGTGATTTTAGAAACAAATCTTTACCTTTGTCGTCCGAACGTCCTCATTTTTGCCATATTCCATTCACGCATACTACTTTACTAACTCTTCAATTAAACCAGTAAATGTGGAATTTTTTAAAAGTAGACGCATTTTACCATAGTTTTAAAGATCTTATTTCATATCGTTTGAATTTGACAAGAAGAGGGAAGGAACTGAAGGTGTGCAGTCCACAACAAAAGTAGGCGTTTCTGACCTTATGAGACTGGAATTTTTTCACTGGGGTATGTTCGTGTGAGAGTAAAACATCCGTCTTTGGTCATGAGAATTGTGATCAGAAAGAAAAAGAAATGATCTGGGGGCTTCGCTGTTTGCATAGGGAAGTTGGCTCCCTATGCCGGGTGGGGGCTGTTCAAAGCTCAACAGAACAGCTGAGCCCGTGAGAAGAGACTGAGGTTTTGGTGCCAGACAGAGAAAGGAAGGTGAGAGAAGCTAACTCGGAGCACATGGAGAAATGAAGAAGGGCACACTGCGTGTGCTTTGCAGTTTTGATAAGGAAGTCACCGAGGAAGAGAAGGAAGAAAATTAAGACACAATTAAGGAAAATAAAACAATTCAAAAGTTTTCTTACCCGTCACCACTTACATTTGTTCATAATTAATAGTTTCTGTCAGTCATTCTCCATAAATTTTACCTCATGCTACAATGTTACAATCACACCCTTTGTTTTTTTTTCCCTAGGTAAAATGAATTTTTTTGTTTGTTTGTTTTATTCTTTTCAGTGAACTTCTCATGAACTACAAATGTAGGCCAGACATATACTGGTCCAGCCACTGGTTCTACCTGGCATCTTACTTGATTAGGCTTTGCCTGGTTTCCACATGATTTAAATAACAATACAAGACAATGTGTTTTTTAAAATCAGAAACTTCTGTATTTCTTACTTCTAAATAGAAGGGACACATTTTATCTACTTTTATCTACTTCCCAAATAGTTTTTATTTAGGCCGCGGAGACTAACTATTTAGAATTTTTCGGGCAACCAAGCAGGCTGTTGAACACATATTTCAGACAGAGGTCAAAGTAAGATAGATTAGTTGAGAAGATTAGCTCATTAAATTCAAGGAGTGCTGAACTACTAAAATCTAGGAAGGAAAGTCTTCATGGATGTGTCGGGCAAAACGAAAGAGAGAAATTGGGAAGCTGCCAGAACTCTTTTTCTGCATCTCTCATTTTAGCTCCGTTATCCTTTCCCAGAGTGGACTGACTTCCTCTGCTTGGTGGTCAAACCTCACAAATGACAACTCCCAAGACTCTCACTGTGAGGTTTTGGCTGCTCAGAAAAATAAATGGTCATTTCTAAACCCACCTAAAGTGTTCAAAAGAGAGATTTTTTTTTTTTTTTTTTAGACGCACTCTGGTGGATAAATCAGTTGTGTTCAGAAGACTGGGGTCAGGTTTGGGCAAGCAGCACCTTTAATTGGCTCAAGGGAAGAAGTGGCTCCCCAGGAGGGAGTAGACACAGAGCTGGTGTGAAGTCCTGTCACCCCAGGAAATGTGTGGAACCTTGAGCCACTCAGAGTTGGATTACACCTCCCAATTTCTTCTTCGTTTGTTCATTTCAAATAATTGAAAACTATTCCATGGTGAGACTTTTAAAATGTAATACATCAGAAGTAGACAGATAGAGATGGAGTTAGATATTACACTTCACTATAATTTTACAGAACGCAATACCTGCTTTTAAAATCGCATGTTTCTTCAAGCTCTGCATTTTTAGTGTTTTCAAGCTTTGTATTCAGAATGCTTAATACCAGTTTGGGAGACTAGAAGGGCAGCCATCTTGAGAGGATAACGGAAGTCATTTGAAATTCAAAATATTGAATTTCAACCCAGAGAGCCAACCCAGAGAGATGGCTTCTCAAGAAGTGTTCTAAAGTCTCATCATCTGGAAACACAGATGTTCAACTTCTTGTAGGTTTTCTTAATTCACTTAGAGTGTGAAACACTTAATCTTATTGACTAGATTGTTTTTGAACAGTTTCAGTGCAATGGCTCTAAGAAGTCTCTGTGAAATCTGTCTGGTTGAAATACTTAAACAAACCGACTATTATGAATGATGTTGAATGAAAAGTGTCCAGGTGGTATAAGCCATCTGTTAATAGTTCTTGCGCAAATGTCATTTGTACTACTTACCTAAATGATACAGAGATACATGATTAACTCTTGTTGTTTTTGTTTTCATTATTATTCTTTTGTGTTATTATGACCAGGTACTGATGCGATTGAAAATGTCTTTCCTACAGGACCCAGTTTTTTTTTTGTGCAAATATTAGGTGTAATTAGTAGCACCACCCACCAGAGGAAAACATGGGATTTAGAAGCATTTATACTGTGTTCGAATGCTGTCCCCACCAGTACCCTTGTTTACTTTTCTTATTGGTAAATTTCTTATTAGTAAAATTGATTTATGGAAAACACATTCTCAGAAGTCCCAGAGCCTAGTGGTTCTCTTGAAGAGGATCCTGCTCAAAATATTGTTTTCAGAAAATTATTTTGGCAATAGTGAGGAGATGCGATTCAGAAGAATGTACGCTTCGAGGGCCATGTGAGAATATACAAGGTTGTGTGGACCGATGCGACATAGGAAGGTAGCACAGGATTCTCAAGATCAAATAACGGAGATGGTATCTGTAAAGGTGGTTTGTAGCTTTGGGTGGTAAGCAGGTCAGACAGAGATATCAGTTAATTTCTAGTTTTCCCGGACAAATACAGTGTTTAGCTAATCATAGGAATCAATGAGCTAGAGAGGCAATAACTTGTTGAAGGTTGTTATGGCTTGTGTCTAGATGTCCCCCCAAAGCCTCATGTGGTAAGAGATAGCAGGATCTAGAGTGTGTGATTACTAAATTAATCCACTGATCGGTTTGGTATGGTTCTGCTGGGATCAAGGATGTGAAACTAAGATTAAGGGTATTAGGATTAAGGGTGGGAGTGCTGCCCACCCTAAAGACAGGTAGCCTAGATAAAAGATACAGGAAGAAGCTAATTAGCTGCTTGCTTGCATTGCTTGCTTGCATTCCTTGCCTACATTTCTTGTATTCCTCACTTTACTTTGCTGCCGGTCTGCCATGCTGCCCTGCCTGGGACCCAGCGGATTGTAGACTGAAACCTCTGCAGACTGTGAGCTAATAAACCTTTCTTCCCCTAACTTTGGGTGTCGGGTATTCTGTCCCAGCAACAAGAGAAAAGTAACTAAAACAAAGGTTGTACCGATAGAACAGTGAACTGTAATTGGAATTATCTCTTAGACTTTAACCAAATATACACATCCTATTTTCACCCAGAGATACTGAATCAGAATCTATGATGTGGGATTTAGGCATAGCATTAATTAAGAGCTCCCTAAAAGCTTCTAAAGGATAATCCAGTTTGGGAACCTCTGAGAAAGAAGAAAAATGTAGGTGGTTAGAAATGCCATTTACTGACAAAGGAGCATATAAAAATTAAATAGGTTTGGAGTAATGGGGTAGAAAGGATTGTGTGTGTGTGTGTGTGTGTGTGTGTGTGTGTGCACGCGCACGTGTGTGTGTATGTGTTTGTGTGTGTGTGTTATGAACATTTTGAGTTTAAGGTAAAGGAACTGCAATGACCATTCCTGAGAGGAGATCAGGTAATTTATTCTGGATCTCAGAAAGGAAATGCAAATTAACAATTTATGTCTGTGTATAAATAATAGTTAATGCCACGAGCAAAGTTAAATTCTCCCCAGAGAACATAGAGTGATGTTCACTGAGAAATAGAGACACAAACTTGGGTAATACCAAAATAGGGAAAGGGAGGAGAGGGGAAATAAACTCCATGATTGGATGCCTAGGACAAGATATGATAGAACACTTTGGTACACACTCATGAAGGAGACTATGTGAGCAGGCAGTGATTAGATCCAGCCAGTGACCATAGAACTACATACCAGGGAAAATTGGAAATGCAGAGAGGAAAGTGGCCCTAAACCAGAAGCAGATGAAAGCATCTGAATAGCACTGTCCAAACTCCCCTGCCACTCAGTGCAGATCAAGTTGATGTAAACCAGAAAATTAGACTCAGGAAAACTGACATCCCCATCCCTGAGAAGCTTGACCAAAGCTAAATCTCTTTGCATTGTTTCAGAATTTCTAACATATTTAATTCCATAAATTAATTAACTTGCTTTGAATAGTTGAACAATAATTAAATCCTAATGTCTTTCCTATTGGGAAGCATATAGTCATGGAGTAAAGAGGATCGCTTTGTGTCCTTCCTTACTTGCACCTAGGGAAATAAAACAAAACTGCATTTCATAGCCAAAGCATATTTTGGCAGAGCCTTTCAGGATTGTAAAGTGTAGAAGTTATTCTAGCCTGTGGAATTTAAATACGGAATTTTACTAATTAGGAGACTAACACTCATGTTTTGCTAAAACTCTCAATATTTTAAGATTAATTCACTCTAAGATACCAATTGACCTTCATCAATTAAATATGCTTAGTGTGAACTATGGTATTGTTAATTTAAAATTGATACATTTAAATGTATTGTATGCTAGTTGTATTTGTTGCAGTATTTAGTAGTTGTATTTTTTCCCCAGAATCTTAAATCCTTCATTTCTCATTATAATAAATGTCAAAAGCCATAAATGGAACCTAAACTAGCCAGCGCATGTATTTCAGAGAAGATAATCCCACTGTTGCTGCTTTGAGAGAATCTCAGCACCAGGTGCAAGGTCAGCTCCACCCTTTTCTCTAGTCTACTCTCTGGCTCTCCCTGGTCACTTCATGCTCAGCTCCATACATCTGAAAATGTCTTGGCTTTGACTCTGATTCAACATTGTTGTAGGATTAATAACCTCCCTCCCTCTGTCCCTTGAAAAGGTCACCACGTCAGAGTCTCTGTGTAAATAAATATGCTATGAATAAAACAACTTGCATGGTAAAGGGGTCTTGGTAGATGTGATTAAATTATGGATTTTTTAAACAAGGAGATTATCTCGAATTATCCAAGTGGAAACAGTATAATCCAATACTATCAGTGTTTGATTTAATATTAGTATTAGCACCACAAAAGTGGCAGACAGAGTTGATTCTAGAAGAGGAGAGGTGGTGTGAATGTGGAATCAAGAACGAAGTGATGTGGCCACAAATAAAAGAAAGCTGGCAGATGCCAGTCACTGGGACAAGGGAGAAATGGACCCTTCCTCAGCCTCCAGAAGAAGCCATTACTGTCTGCACCTTGGTTTAACCCTGCAAGTCTCCTTTTACATTTCTGCTTGCCACATATCTGGGAAGACGATTTAGCATTGTTTTGAGCTACCAGCATTCGAGTAGGGAGTCTCGGGTGCCAGAGGAACCCAAAGCAACCACTTCTCAAGTCATGCGAAGAGCAAGCTGAGCTCTGCACCAACCAGGCTGCTCCATCAGCATCTCTTTGGAGGGTGTGTGCCCAGCAGACTGTTGGTGTAAAATGCTGGGGTAGCTACATGGTTCCGATTTCCCACAGCATCTCTGGGAGCTGGAAGACAAGGAAACTGTGTTGGAAAGTTCTGAAGAAAACAATTTTTACTCAAATGACCAAGTGTGTTGCTAGAATGGAAGTATTTCTAGACCTGAGAAAAATCAAAATATCTCCTCTCACATTCTAATTAACCCACTGGAAGATGAGATTTATTCTAACAATGGAGTGTTTCAAGAAATTAGAAGATAGCACAATCAGGAGGCACCTGGTGGATTCCCAAAAATTTGGTGAAGGAGTATTCCTGGATGAGAGATCTACACAAGGTGGAAAGAGAAATCGATCTGGGGGAAATAAGTCAAAAGGGTACAGGAGATAATCCTGCAAAGAGGTAATTGATCTAGTACAATGATTTATTTCAGAGCTGGTCATAATTATTAAAATATAAAGAGGATACTAAATGAAAAATATTTACTCCATGGAAAACACACACATATTAATGACTTATAACCTATATATAATTAATACTGTGTATCTCAGAAAGGTGAATCTTAATTAACTATATTACTTAAACATAAGAGCAGACATTGTAATGTGAATACCGAATAGTAATCTGATTACATTTATTCATATTTCCATATGCAAGTATAGGGTGAGGCTAGGAGACGAAAATAACAAAATCATCAATTTAAGAAATAAATTATGCCTATATTAAGGTGCCAAACAGTGGAGTTTAATATTATTATTTAAAAAATTGGGGCAGAAAAATAAAAATCTTGGGCAAAGTTATCAGTTTGGTAAGAGAGAGGCTAAGATTTCTTGTTTGTTGCATATTGAGCAACCTAGTAAACAAGTTACCATTTTAAGCTATGTGCATACATAATCATGATAGTAATGAAAACATTAAAAAGTCGAATACAATTTGCAAAAGAAAGAAGGAATTTATGGATAGGTGTTATTTAACAACAAATAATGGGACATTTGTATAAAGAAATATTAAGATGTATTTTAAGAATAAAGTGATGATAATGAAGAGAGACATTGTTTCTATGTATGAAATAAGTCATTCTGATAAAAAATGTAAAATTTCCCCAAAATTATCTGAAATTATTTTAACTCAATTTAATTCAACTGGGATGAAACTATAATGAGCTAATTCTATATTTAATTATTAAAATGTATAGTTTATCAATAAATAATTTGGTTATTATACATAATTTTGAAAGAGAATGCCAAAGACAAGACATACTCTTCATAAAATATAGACATTGGTGTAAAAGTAGGACAAGTCTGAATACATCCTGTAGTCCAGCAAGTAATAATATTATAAGATAATTTACTTCCTGTACTTGATAACTGTAGTATGATTTTGTGAAATGTTAACACTAGGAGAATTTGAGATTTGTGTACATGGGTGTGTGTACATGAGCCGTTTTTACTATTTTTCTATTTTTCGTTTCCTTCTTAAATTAGTTCAAAATTAAATATTTTAAGAAGACAAAGCAGTGAAAATACCGAATTATTTATGAAAGCACAAAGAACACAGTCTGAAAACTCCAGCCATACGCTCTAACTCGGTATAAGATAAGTGACTTTAGTGCTCAGTGAGTGAGAAAAATTTGGCTCACTGTTTAGTGAAAAAAATGTATCCTACCTCACACCACACAAAAACACAGTTACTCATTCAGTTTTTGAAGAAAATTGTTCCTGTATTTCCTTTCGTGCCAGCCGGCAGCCTGAGCAGTTCGCTTCTTGGTGATCAGTCAGAGAGACCAAACCCACAACCTCGCCTGGTCGCTCCCGCTCTCTCGGCTGCAAACTTGCCGGTGGGCTGCCCCAGCCGCAAATGCAGATGACCCGTCAGAAGGCCTTGAGCCTCCCAGCGAGTGGGAAGTCAGTCAGTCTCCACAGACGAAGCCGGGACCTCTGCTACCCACTAACGATAGAACGACATAACTGTCAGGTTACCAATCTCCTGACAAATGCGGGCAACACTGTGGACGCCCTGCAGAAAGTGAGAGCAAGAACGCGGCGCTCCCCTGTCACCTGCAGCACTTCAGGGTTGTAAATGCTGCCACGTCAAAGGCCTGCTGGATGATCGCCCCAGAGGAGAGTGGGGAGCTGTTCAGCACCTTCGGCAGGGTGGCTTCGGTGGCTCCCTCTTTGTCTTCAATCCTGTTCAGGGGTTTCAACAGTGCCCCTGGAGGTTTTAGGGGTGCTGCCTGAGGCCTGGAGTGGGGCTTCAGACCCGTGTTCTGGCCGGTGCGGGGACTTCACATGGTGCAAGGGCGCCCTCTTGGCCGGCAGCATGTGCCTTATCTGAGTGAGGTTCTTTTTGGTGAATGCAGAGCCCACAATCCCCTGGACATGTGGCGGGAGTTTCTCCAGAGCTGGATGTCTCCCAGACGCCCTTCGATGGCCGAGCCCATCATGGTGCTCAGCCCATCGGCATTGCAGCCTTCCCGCAGAAGGGTGTGCAGATCTGCGGCATCTGCTTGGAGCCCACCTTGCTCCCACAGTGAAGCATTTTGGAGAAACATCCAACTGTTGCATGAGTTTAAGGAAGCAGCTGGATTTCAGGTGGCCTTGTCTTCCCGGGCATCAACACAATGTTTCAAGGATTGCCACGAGGATTTACAGACAATGTCATGCTTACCAGGATGCCCAGAAAGAGTGAAAGAACATTTTAAAAGAATTAAATATGTAAGCATAACAGCCAAAAATTGTGTCAATGAAAGAAAATATCAAGTTAGTTTTGGAATCTTGTATGCAGGACTATCTCAATTTTTCTCAAGACAACCTATAAAAGGTACAAGTAAATATTTAAACCTCAAGATTTCTGTATAATGAAGGACAGTGAAAATAGATCCACGGTTGGAGAAAGACTGGCAACACGTGATTTCTAAGATAGCTGTGGGTTCAAAATAATATCACATCAAAAGGTAATGACGATGCAGAACGGTGATTTGAGAAGATTAATACAAATATGAGCAGTTTATATTGAGCAATTCCAGAGGGAGAAAATTGAGTGGGTAACAAATACTACATAAAAGATACTTATCTGCATTACTATTTTCAGATATATAAATCAAAAGGATGGGATGTGAGTTAAAGACTATAACATGGCTAAAAGATAGAGGGAAAATACAAACTTGCTACCAAAATATGAAGAATCAAAAACATATGTAATACTCATGGAAATACAGGTGGGATCAAAATACATGGTGGATGTTTAAATTGTTAAATAATTACAGTGCAGGACACACTGCCATTAGTCACCTTCAAAATATTTCCCCTTGTTTAAAATGCACTTACGTCATCATTCTCACTCCTTTCTGAAACACTTCCGGAAGACTTGTTTTGTGAGTGTTTTTTAGTTGCGCTCTCCTGGCTGCCACGATTCCACTTTATGTTAATTTGACTTTGGCAAGAACCAGGAGTAGCACAACGACAGATCAACTGAAGCGAGTGGATAAAGACTCAACATAATGTCTTTACAACCCTGCCTTTTCTTTGCATGGCATTCCATAGCAGCATTCACTGTGTTTTTTATCACAATTCCTAAAGACACTCATAAAAGGAGACTTCCAGAACTGCTTCAGAAAGTGGCAAGAAGGATGGACACGCACATTCAAAGAAAGAGGAGCGCTGTATTTTGAGGGGATTAATGTTATTGTGTCTTTCACTGCACTTTGTTTTTATTTAAACACATCTAATTGTTTTACAAGCCCTTGTGTATAAAACAGCCATACTGAGAGTGATCTCCCAGTGTCTCCTTCACGGCACAGCAGTCACCACACTGAATACCTTGGAGGAACATCTTCCGGAGGGTCACAGGATTCGTCCATGACAGCATGAATTGCCGCGTTCTGCTGCCCCTCCACACACAACCTAAAGAGCAGAGGACAAGTGAAGTTGTAAAAGAAAAATATATAAGTAAAGAGACAGCCTAAGGAAATCTGGATACCCAGCAGCAATAGAAGTTCTGCAAATATAAAAGTTTATGACATCACAGATAGAAGCTGGATGAGAATTATGGCAAAATCTTTTAAATATATTAAAAATATAAACACAGTTTACATCTATCATCAAATAAACGTCATAAATAAACAAACCTGTTTAAAGAAAATTTATTACATACCAAAAAAAAAAAAAACCAAAAACTCAAATTAAGTTACTTTGAATGAAGAATGAAAAAAAATTGAGCAAAATTTAAAAAAAAAGTTCTTCCTTACATGGAACTGAAAATAGCATGCCAGGATATGAACTGCGAAATATATATTTACTATAGTCTTAGCAATAATGAAATAAAAAATAATAATAAGCATAATGCTACTACTGAATAACTAACAACACATGGTATTCTACTACTTAGGACAAGAAATTTAAGGATAAAATTAGTACCTTCAATAAAATTATCAGGTAATAAAATATAATTTCTTAGACAAACCTGGAAGATGGATGGATATAAATCTTAAATCAATAAATGTGTTTGTTTATACATATGACTGCAATTCAGATACATATATATGAATAGTATTAATTTGTCAAACATACTGTGTAAATCTGTAGGGGATTAAGTTCTCTACAGATAATTATTTCTTAGTGTGGTATGAGAGGGTTTTATAAGCATTTCAACAAGTGAGGTATGTACGAAGCATCATGGAGGAGAATGACTTGCTGTAAGACAAGAATGTCTTGGAGAAATCACTGGAGGAGATGGGATATTAACATGAAGACAATCTGTAAGTTCATTTCAGAAGAATAATAAAGTGTAAGAATTAAGAAATATTTAAATAAAAATAGAGGATTGAAATTCAGAAGATGTCTTAATAGGGATGTGAAAACTTGAACATACTTAACTCTAAATAATAAACAACTACTCTTTCAGGAACCGTTTTGCTGTTGGTCTGAAAACACGTCGGTAGTTGGGTCCTCAAATTCTGTTCTCTTCAAGTTTCTTGTCTGACACCATTTCATCTATTTCTCTGGTCTTTGTCCATCCATATCTGGTATCTGTTCTTTTCACTTATTATTTTGTTTGGGGCCATCTACTGTGGCCCAATATTTACTATTATTTGTTAATTTATTTTCAATCCAAATACTATATACAGCCAATTATTTTCATTACAAATCTTATTTCAATATTTTTATCCTAAGATAGAAATGTTAGCATTATTTGACAATATTATTGACTAAGAGACTATCAATTTTTGTAAAATGTAAATTGTTTTTAAATGTTGACTTGAAGACTTCCTGCATAGGACAATATTTCATATGTTGTTTATCAGTGCCATCAAATACAATTCAATATCAAATTGGACCGTCTCACTAAAAGGGAAGCGTTAATAATTTCTCCTAACCCTACTCTCGTCGATGAGGAACTAATTTCCAGGGCTGTTCCTTTTCCCATAATTCCAAGTAATTAACGCTTTCCCCAAATTCTGAATATGATCTAAAAATACAATGTATTGTTAACTTTTACGTGTTTTGTCTGTTATTCAAATGTCTACTTAGCATGTCAGTGAATTCATATTCCCATATACTTTCCCATAGAACAATCCCACTGATTTTATGACATTTTGAGCTATACTAGCAACATTTGGTGATAATTCTGTAATAATCTCCATTCTATCCCATGATGTGAAAGTATCTGTCTTGTATCACATTACTGACTCTATTAGTCCTGATGTTTTCCTTGATGCTAATTTAATTTGGTTTTAATTTTAAAATATTCTTCTCTATTGTCTAAATTCATTTTTAAAATAAAAGTGGATTTTTTCAAGGAAAGAAAACAATTTCTTCTGAAATAATTACTATGACATAATTGAGAAACAGAAGTGGTAGAAAACTGATTATCAAACCAATTCTTTATAAAGATAGGTTTCCTTCATTTTAAGAATGATAGTTTACTAAGAAGAATACAAGTTAATTGTAAGAAATTTGGCAAACAAGCACCCTGACGCTATTGAAATCTAAATAAAGTAATCTAATTATAAAGCTGAGGAGTTTCTAATGTTATAGTTGAAGAGTTTTTTTGTTTTGTTTTGTTTAAAATGCCCACTCACATACCATAATTCTAACACTTCCCCTCCCCGCAAAAAACGAAAAGAAAAAGGAGATGGTGTGTATAGTAATTATTAATATTATTCCATGAAGCAAGATTTGCTTTCCACACTGAAGACAAGTTCCAAAGAGAAAGTCTGTATATACGTGCATCAGAATGGTGCTCATTGTTAGAGGTTGGGGGACAAAGGAGTCATCCTGGGCCCGGAAGGGGGCCACCAGAGATGGCGACTGTGATGGAGCGGGCTGAAGTGGGAAGTACGGAAAGTTCCGACATGTGGTTCCTTGCCAGGCACTGGGAGTGCTAATTATCAATGCTTATTTCTTTATCAACAGTCTCTTTGAACCACTTTAGATGCCTGGGTGACCCCTTGGCTAGAGTTCCTGACCCTCAGTATGAGAAATATTGAATGAAAACAAGCAAAAATTGCTCAGAGCCATGTTATTTTTTGAACTACAAAATGGCTTACATAGTTAAAAATAGAAATCTGGATACATATGTCAACACTTAGCAGAATGAAAACACTGAGCCTCTTCTTTCACATCCAGCCTTCCTGCTTAAAGTAGAGAGAGTAACACAATTACAGAAGGTCAAGTAGTTGCCAGGGGTCCTCCACGAGAAGTCTGATCTAACCCAACTTATTCTTATATCTTTAAAAGCGAGACATTTTACTGATACTTTACAATACTTATATTTAGAACTACATGGGACACACGTTAGTCATAATTTGATTCAATGCTAAAATGTGAACTTTCATTTCCCATTGCCTTAAATGCACACCTTTAAATGCACACCTTAATTAATATGCCAAAAGCCTATGCACTTTTGTACTAAACGTATAAAAAAAGATAAATGAAATAATGAAAGTTTATGGACAAGATGAAAGTTATTCAGTTACATTCGTCTAATAAAAATACTTTTTTTCTTGTAATTCCAAAAATTATCAACCAGGAAAAATAGATTTATGCCAAAATTGTGGTTAAAAATATAGGTGCTGAAATTGTTTTGGGAGAGGTGAACATTATTTTGGAAGGTACAATAATTCATATTAGACATATGATAATAAATCTGAGCATTTTAAAGATAGGCATATGTTCAAATGAAATTTTCAATGGAAGATAATATAGAAGCATTACTATGAAGTTTTTCTTAGTTAATTGTCCTTATAGTAGAAATTACCTTTTTCTCACTGCAAAATCTTGTATCATTTATCTAATTATAATACAATCAAATTACACACAAGAACTCTGCCTATTAAGATATGTTTGGAGAGCCCTCTGGTGTGCTAGTTCATAAAATGGTATAATTTGGATACATAAAGTAGAGTTAGTATTCTTTTCTTTCCTTTCTAAAAGATTGATTTATTCTCAAGCCACATATATTTGTTATATTCAACAGTGTGTCAAGAATCATGCTTGGTTGTAGGGATGGAAAGATAAAGATAACACATGCCCACTTGTCTACCTTGCCCTGCCGGAAACTTGGGCATCCAGGGAGCCCCGTCTCCTTACAGCTGCAAACTCAGCAACAACTTCGCTTTTAAATTAGTACTACTCAATGTCCTATACAAATCTCATCTTCCCACCTGAGAGACGCACGGCTGATAATTTCTCCCACCAAACTTCCAAAGCACTCTGTCTCCTACTCTTAACTTTATTATCTTGTTGTGTTGAAAGTATCTGTTCTAATGATAGAGTTTGTCACCGAACACGTACTTATTTTCAGAAGAGTATAGGTTCTTTCTTGACAGGGACCACACTCAATAAATGTCCAGTCAATTAATTATTTGTAAAAATATCCTAGTACATGATACAAAGTGAAGCTCAGTATAGGATGTTCATATAAAATATCTGAACAAAAAACTGTAAAATTACCTGCAATAAGTTTAGGAGATAGAAAGACAGGACGTGATGCAAATTCAGCACAAAACTATGCCGTTTGGGTTGAGTGACCAGGTGATTCCTTTCATCCCAGGAGACGTGGGGAAGGAGTCACATAAAATTATGCTGGTCTCCAGGCAGAAGCCACAGTAGACGGGATCTGGTTCCTGCACTCAGCTGCCCTGTGTTGAAAGCCTCGGTACACACTGCTGAGGAAAGCAAAGGCCTCTTTTAATCACAGCGTCAGGTTAACTGCAGCAAAATACAGGAATCATTAAGAAGAAAACTCCATTCAGGTTTCTCCCAACCCTAAATAGCAATTTGCTCTTATGAACAATCAGTCAATAAATTTAACTTAAATATCATACGTTAGACATAAGCAAAGCAACCAACAAAAGTGAGGATACACACAGAGCTAGCTTTGGAGCCAAGGAGATATGCTAATGTGAACGGGCACTCATGCATAGTGAATTATATTCTAATCCGTAGTACGGTTTCTTTTTTCAGCTCTTCTGCTCAGTAGACTCCAGCATAATGTGTCTCGAACAGAAAGAGCAACACTACTGCTCTTTTCATTTCTGAGAACACCAAGCCACGAGTATGGAAAAACTGTCTAACTTCAGCCATAGGAACGGGCATCCTGTAGCCAACAGTTCCCTCTGACTGTCACTCAGGGTAGCCCAAGGTGGTTAAAAACCTTTTCTGCAAACTTGCTGCACACTCTCTTTGACTGATAATCCTGTTCTATTTGCAACTATGACCTCTACATTCTGATGACCTTGAGGTTTGTCTTGAGACTCTATGCTGCCTAGAAACATCAGCTTCTTCTAGTGACCATCTCTACCCTTTGACTGAATAGGAGTTGATACTTCCATCATGTTTTCAGACAGCTTTTCTCGCTTCTTTTCACTATCTTGGTTAATGGCATTAAAAGATGAATGCAAATCATCACTGAGATAATTACTAATAATTTTCTTTTGATTCATAAGT
This sequence comes from Hystrix cristata, assembly GCA_004026905.1. Lineage (NCBI taxonomy): Eukaryota > Metazoa > Chordata > Mammalia > Rodentia > Hystricidae > Hystrix > Hystrix cristata. The sequence goes on from PVJO010011805.1 coordinate 49,787, forward strand.
TCAAGTTTTCCACTCACTACTCAGCCTGAAATGTTTCACTTTCTCCAGCTCAGTCACAGGTCCATCAAAGCTATTTAACGCAGCGCACAAAGTCTTTCATCATCAGACCCTTTCATTTCTCTACTTTGTTTTCTTCAATTTCACTTCAAACATGTTTTGAATTTAAAGATGTAAGATTTTCAATCTATTACTCATTTATATGCACACAAAAGAAAACACGTTTTTGTACACTTGGGAAATGTTTGGATGTTCCTCGCTGCCAGTCATCTTTTCATGGTCTTTTCTGTTTTTCAATTTTATTATTGAGTGACATTTTCCCTTCTTTGTAAAGCTTTGCTCATCATGAAATTTTAGCTTCTGGCTAAATTCTTCATGAAATATATTTTTTTTCCAAATTTATTGAGTATCTTTTGACTTTATTTATGGGGTGTTCCCACGAAAAGTTTTGATTTTATTTGATTGGGGATGACATTCTTTCATTTCATAGTCTCTGGGTTGAGGACTTGGTTACAACACTCTCCTGCTTTCATACTTCTAGTTTCTCTTAGATTTCCCTCCTCTTCCCAGAGCTTTAATAAGATCTGTGCAGGGTCTTCATTCCTGAGAATCTGGTAGAGTTCTGGATGGCAAAGTTCATGAACATGCACCACTTTCATGTACAAGAACTTAGCTGCCGAGGGGCTGTCACGGTCATTTTACAGCACACACAGTTCCCAGTGGTTCCTCTAAATGATTTTAATATTCCAGACCGAGCAATGGCAGCTTGTCTGCATGTAGCAGCTCTCAGCCAGTCTCTCTGCTTGCCCAGGTCTCCAGATACCAGTGAGGTATTTGCACTCTGACTTCGGTTTTCAGATGACTTCAAGAAAGTTACTGACTTTCCAAACGACCAACTTTCCCCATGTAGAAGCCAAAATGTTGATTTCTCGGTCCATTATATGTCAGAATAGAAATTCTCATGAATTTTGTTGATCAAAAATGTATCAGAACTTACTTTCAGTGAACTTTTAAATCAATCAAAAGTGTAGACTCTTAGTTTAAACCAGAATTGAACAATTGAACGAATGAATGGCAGAGGATGGGGGGGCCCATTGTCTCACTGTTGCAGGGATTGTTTATGGATAAACAAACTCAGGAGGTTGGAGAAATTGCAGATAAAACAGTTCTTGAAGGGGATGCACCAAGGGACACAGAAACCTGACGCGTTTCACCCAAAGAGGAAGAGTGGGTAAATACTACTTGGTTATAACCCAAAATACGGAATAAATAATAGTGAATACACCCTTCTACAAATAAATGGTTAAAGAATCCAATCAAATAGTAAGAATAAATAAATTTATATGGGTGCTGGTGATCGAACTCCAGGCCTGTGCTTGCTGGGCAAGCACTCTACCACTGAGCTAAATCCCTCACCCCTCAGATATTTTGGATAGAAATTCTACTCTTCATTTTTTAAACATGGTCTGCACAGAGTGACTTCCTTCCAAGAAGATGAGATGAAATGAGGGTACCAAAACTAGATTTGCAGAGGAAAATCCTAACAAAGCTACTTGAGACAAGTAATTGAGCTCAGGAATGACCTAGCAGTGGTGAGTAGTCTTGATAATATCTGTGAGGTGAGATTTTAGCTCTATCTTCTTCCCCTCTAAGCATCTAATCTCAATCTAGTCAATTAAAAAAGCATCACACATCCCATTAGAAGGGACATTCTATTAAATGTCTGCCAACCATACCTCAAAATTCTCATAGTCATCAAATCAAGGAAAGTTTGAGAAATTAATAGCCAAGAAGTAAATAAGAAAATAGCATAATTAAATGTATCTAGAATGAGCTCCTAGAATTTAAAGGGACATTGGTGAAAAATGAAGAAAATGTGATTAAATTATGGTCCCTAATTAATAATAATATATCATGTTTGGTTCATTAATTGCAACAAAGAAACAATGCTAATATTGGAGCTTAATTATTGGAGAAGCAGAATTCAACCTATCTGGAAACTCTGTCCAAGCTTTATAATTCTTCTGTGCTTCCAAATTTTTTCTAAAACAGAGCAACTATAAATAATTACATATGAAACTCAAATATATGAACACAGGCCCAAATCTATCAATGGCAAAGAGCAATGCTTAGGAAAGTGTAAAAATAAATCGTACTTATTTCCTTAGTTCACCATCTACCACATGGGATATAGCTTTCCCGTCACAAATATTTCCATGAAAGTTTCAATTTTCCCAGGAGAAGTCCACATCACCGCCATGCCGAACTCGCATTGAAGGATGATTTCCTGAACGAACAGGATAACTCAGGAAAAGCCACGTCCCAAGAACTTCCCAGGGAGTGAAAGTTCCCTGCATTTGGCATCTCTCAGAAGCTTGGCCGAGAGAAACTGCATTTCCACAGTATGAGTCCAATGGTACAAAATCCATCTATTCCACTAAACAATCTAGAATGCTGGCTTTGCTCATTTTGGGGTCACAATTTCTTTCTTAGTCTCTGTTACATTGTTACCTAAAATATTCTGTGCTCCTTTCTTGCAAACACTACACTTAATGATCTTTTTTTCTACTTTCTGGGTTATGAAAAAAAAAAATCTTTTCAAACAGATCATTAAGATGAGATGTGAGACCTGACACCCAGGTCTCCCTGGCTGGGGATCAGGTATAATGGCTACTCGGAGCCTGCGTATCAATTTGAGTTATGCTGTTTTGATTTTCCTTTTGGCTTGACTTGTTTTCAAGGATAATAGAAGAAACAGCAACCTTCTGCTCAGATCAGTTCCTCGGTAATGGTGTTTCCTTGAGGATGTTGTACATTATATTACAGTGTCCTCATCCCTAGTGCTCCTGGGGGAAGAATCTTTATATTCTTAATGTCAGGAAGTGGGAGAATGAGGGATGGGAAAGCATATGCAATTCCTTATCTTATTTTAGAAAGAAGTCAAAAGTTATTATATATAACTTAGATTTGATTCTGTTTGGAAATGTGAGCTAAGGCAACATTTTGAAAAATCTAAAGGCAACTTTTTAAAAATTTAATAAAAACAGGATGGATCCTTTTGACTGGAGAGAACAAAAGTAAATATAGCAAAAGAAAAACTAGATGAAAATGGAAAAATGCAGCAAATTTTTTTAAATAAGATGACTGAGATAATACTTGTATATTTACAACATATAGAATTTATTTTTAACAAGAAGGAAGGAGTTTTATGAAGGGGCTTGTGCTTCTTGTACATCAAAAATGTCCTATTCACTGTTCTGACTGATAATTGTATGGATCCATCAAGCTGATCTGTACGCTGACAATCGGAACCTTCTGCCTTTTTTTGTCTATATACAAGACAGGATCAAAAAATTGGGTATTTATTTTAAAACATTTATTTCATTAAAGGGACATTGCTTCTTCTTTCTTTAGAAGGAAGGTTAAAAGAAAAGTAAGATGAAAGGGAAAAAATGGAAAAATGTAAATAAACTTGTTGCAAATAGAGAGGGGTGCGTGAATGGAAGGGAGGGGAGGGGAAGAGGGGGGAAAGCCAAGATACATCATGTACAGGTACAAAATAACCATGTTGATTATGATCATTATATATACACTGTATCAATACATATTCTTGGTAAAAATAAAAATTAAAAAAAAAAAAGGACATTGCCATCAATCTCTCTCAAAATACTCCTCACCACTTTGAACACAATTATCTGATCTTCCTTGTCCATTTCTGGAGCAGGTCCGGAATTCCTCTTTCATGACTGTTTTTAGTTGAGTTATTGTGCCCTCCTCGATGCCTCAATTGAACCTAAATGTTTGCCTCGCACAGCCATTGTGATGTTGGGAAAGAACCAGAAGTAGCTAAGGGCCAGATCCACCATATAAGGCTGATAAGGACACACCGTCATGCTTTTATTTGACAGAAATCACAATACATATATTTTAATAAAGGTTTTTTTCAAGACAAGTATATAAAATATCCACTAGATTAGACAAAGTACATCTTAAAAAATAAAGACGTAGGTATATATATGCTAAACAAAAGAAATAGGAAAATAAAGTTGGCTGTGTTCATCCAGAAAATAAGAATTCAAATGGAAAGGCTCTGAAGAAGCAGAGGGAAGTTGCCCAAAGGACAAAGGTAAGAAGAATAAATACCGAACATGAATGTGACATTAAATATATACTAAATAAAATCAATCACACATAAAAGGAAATGTTAGGAGAAATATTTTTGTTCGGTCTTTTACATACTGCTCAACATTGACAAATTATATAAATAAAAAATAAATGAGAGCATTTGATTGATATAATTTACATTGAAATAATATCTATGTACCTTAAGAATAGTTTTCATGTCTTCCTTGCAACTACTGGTGAATCACAACAATTTTACTAAATTTTGTGCCATCTCAAACTCCTCAAAACAAAAACTATATAGTTCTTGTTACTAAAGTTAAAAAAAACTAAGAATTAATAAGATAAGCATACATGTATTAAAATCAACTATTAGAATTTATGAAAAGTCTAAAATATATTTTGGGACAAAGAAATGAAACTATAGCTACTAACATTTGATGCATTTTTGTAAATAAAACACTGGAAATGTTACATCTATAGTTAAATTTGAAATAGGAGAGAAATGCAAGGCCGTGTACATGTCGTGTAACTCCAAGCAAAGGCCAGTAGAAGAGTGTCCTCTTACCCTCACCGCAGCGGGGTTTGGTTGGGGCAGCTGTTTGTCTTGCCTGCCCAGGCTCTGTCTGTCTGGAGGGTCAGGTACCCTGAGGGGGACTCGCCCCCTTCAAAGGCCGGAAGAGCGTCCCCCTGATTCCCAGCAGACCTGCAGTCATGGTAGGCCTCAGCCAGTCTCCGGCCCTGAACGCCAGTAGACAGGTCAGTACAGAATGTAGATCCCACAGAGAGGGGACTCCGCCTAGTCCCCACAAGGGGCTGGAGCTGTGGCTGCAAGACCGACAAGGGGAGATGGGTGGTGCCGAGGGTGCCTTCTCCTGGAGTTCTCATGTCGCTTTTTCACTGCAACTGGGCAAGTAGAGCAGCAGTAGTGACAAGCGGAACTCTGATTGCTGCGACTTGAGGACTGGATCACGGACTGTGCAGAGACTGCGGGGCGGGTGAGAAGGGAAGAAATGGCAAGTTTCAGGTGTGTCTTAAGGATGCACCGTATGAAGGTGTGTGCTGTAGCTTGTACCAGACCCTTTTTGAAAGTTTCTCAAGCAAGCAGCTGGAGGCCTGGACGAATTGCCACCACACACAGCGGGTCTAATGTGAAAAACAAGCGATTCTGAGGTGGGAAAGAGAGAGTTGTAACGGGTGCTGTTGGTACCAAGCCACACGCCCTTCCAGGGCAGGTAAGCAGTCACCAGGCCTCTGCGGAGCCTGGATGCTAGTAACTTCCACGGAGGAGCGTTCCCTTTGTCCTTTGGAAGCCGCCTTTCCCCAGAAGCTTAGGCGTCCCTGACTCCTGCACCATCATCTCCTTGGGGCGGATCACGTTCCGGGGCCTGCGCTGCTGGTCACAGCACATTGGCCTGGTCTCCTAGCCTCTGGGAAGCGCGGGCGACCTAAAATTTGCACTCTGGAGCTCTCCGTGAGTTCGCCTCAGGTTAGACTTTTCCTTCTTCTGTCGAATTTGGTTTTTCTCACTACTTTATAATTGTTGCTTCTTTTGTTTTGTTTTTTTTTTTCCCCTGAAAGTACTACCTCAATAAATGCCTTGCTCACCTAATCTATTTCAGCCCCTTCTTCTATGAAATGCAACCAAAACGGAGTATAAAACAGAATGCCGTGATGTGTACTTAGGTTGCATTATGCTAAGAAAATAATAGTCTTGTTGTAATACAAAATATTAGGAAATGTATTAGTACATCAATCACCAAGGATAATTCCAATAGCAGAAAACAGATATTTTGTAGCACATAAGAGGACTCAAGCATTGGGTCCTTAGTAATGCAATGTCCCTCTACGAAAATAATTCCTATCGCTTTGATTATTTAATATACTTCCTGGAGCTCTGGTGGAAAATATTAAGTAATAAAACAAACATGGAGTGAGACTACAAAATATGATGGGAGTGAATTCCTCCTGTGTTTCCAAAGACTCTATCATTGAATTAAAACACAATATGATGATTATGTTTCTAATAGATTCTCTTTAAGAAAATGTGCCCCCAAGTTAGACACTGTAATAAAATTTCCACATACATGAAGAAAAATCAAATATAGATAGATATTCAAAATATGGCATTTACCGGTTTGGACAAAATAGAAGAATATATTTCACTTGTAATAATATTTTTAATATGGAAAGTAGTAACATGTTAATGTTAATTTTTTTAAATGTAAGTTCCCAAATAAGTATTACTACAAAATTCATTGAATGACATACACATTATTTCTTAAATACAGAAATCAAATATATTCTAAGAGACTAAGTAATATTAGTTATATTTTCTGTATAAACGAATACTCCATAAAATTCAAATATATTTCATTTAATTTTAATTTTATGTTATTTTATTTAATGGCAACATGGTAGGATTTTTTGAAAATACCACACAGAAAAATTAACAGAAAAAATATATTACTATGAGCAATGATTTGAACTTTCCTTAGCATATATTTGCTTAGTCATACATTAAAATAGATTTTGACACTAAAATGTTGAGTGAAATAAGTCAGACACAGAAGGCTACATATTTTTGGATTCTTTTGTATGAGAAACCCAATATACAAATAATTTGGGTTTTTTTTTTGGGGGGGTTGCTCTGGGGATTGAACTCAGGGCCTTATGTTTGCTAGGCAAGTGCTCTACGACTAGATCTAAATCCCCAGCCCCATACAAATAATTTTAAAAGTGAAGAAAAGAAGAAATGGTAGGAAACAAGGTGATAGACTCTGTGGAGACAGGATGGGGATCTGGGACAGGAGGAAGAGGGGAGGGAGCAGGGAAAAAGAAATAAAATGATAAAGATGCAATATTTATATGTACCGATTTCCCAAAAAGAATGTATTATGTATTACAAATTGTGTTGCTATGAACATGGTTGTGCATATATGTCTATGGTATGAGGTTTTCAATTCTTCTGGGAAGATATCAACCAGGAGAATAGCTGGATCAAATGGAACTTGTAGATTTAGTTTTTTGAGGCGTCTCCATACTGATTTCCATAGTGGTTGGACTAGTGTACATTCCCACCAACAGTGGCGAAGGGTACCCTTTTCTCCACAGCCCCACCAGCACTTGTTGTTGTTTGTTTTCTTGATAATAGCTATTCTTTCTGGAGTGAGATGGAATCTTAGCGATGTTTTGATTTGCATCTCTCGAATGACCAGTGATGTTGAACATTTCTTCATATGTTTATTTTCCATTTTTATTTTTTCATCAGATCCCCATTTTTATGCTCAACAATTAAGGAATGGCTAAAGAAGATGTAGTTTTTCTACACAATGGAGTACTACTCCACCATAAAAAAGGATAAACTAGAGTCATTTGTGGGTAAATGGATGCACCTCAAGAACATACTCTTAAGTGAAATGAATCAGTCATGCCTGAGTACACATCAAATTGTTTCTCTAATATGAGAAACCATAACTGTACATAAAGACAAAGAGGCATAATAGATACTAGGTAAAAGAAAGATAATATTCAAAAGAGAGGAGAGCTGGAAGGGGAAAAGAAGAAAGGGAAAATGGAAAGAAAGGGGAAAAATGGAAATAAACCTGCTGCAAATAAGGAAAGGGGGGAATGGAAGGGAGGGGTGGGGAAGGGGGGGAACCAAGATACATCATGTATAGGTACAAAATAACCATGATAAATGGGATCATTATGTATACAATGTACCAATGCATGTTCTTGGTAAAAAAATAACAATAAAAAAGAATGTATTATGTATCACAAAATATATACTAATAAAAAGTAAAAATACATAAAATTGAATTTGAAGTAACAATTCATAAAGAATAGATAAAGGACAACAAAAGAAAAAAGAATGAGGGAGAGAGGGAGAAAGATAGAAGAGAGGAAAGAAGCAAAAAAAAAAGGAAGGAAGGAAGGAAGGAAGGAAGGAAAGAAAGAAAGAAAGAAAGAAAGAAAGAAAGAAAGAAAGAAAGAGAAAGAAAGGAAAGAAAGAAAGCGAGAGAAAGAAAAGAAAGAAAGAAAGAAAGAAAGAAAGAAAGAAAGAAAGAAAGAAAGAAAGAAAGAAAGAAAGAAAGAAAGAAGGAAAGAGGGAAAGAAAGAAAGAGGGAGAGAAAGAAAAAGGAAAATATGGCAAAGATGGCCTAAATTTTAGTCCTTGGTGAGTTGCAGAAAATTTTAAAAGACATCACAACTGAATAGAGAATAAATGTTGAATAAGTGGGACTTTTAGATAAACAAGATATATACATTAGTGAACGAGAAACTCCTGATGAAAAGATTAT